>JXSR01S007788.1:8334-42691 GCA_000969725.1 Ophiothrix spiculata
CAATAAATTAGTTCCATTCACTAGGACTCAAAATTCGATTTTTATATGGGTAGGATGGCTTTTGCTTTAAGCAGAAGGAAATATTACTTGGTTAGAGTTTGTGCTGTTAAATATATTCACCGTATTCTCTAGATGCATATTCAAACAAAATACCCAACTGCTGCCTGATATGATATTTTTAGAAATACTAGAAAGAACAATGGTATCACTTTTCATAAATGTTGTTCTATGGTAAATGGGCTTTTAGATTTATTAGTCTACCAATGAACGCTATTATAGTTAACCTACAAAGTGTAATAATCTTATTTCATATATAAGCTATAAAACAAATTTAACATCATTCACATAAGAAAATCACAAACTGTACTATACATTATTAGATATGATACAATCTTAATCTGATATCTGATAAGTTAGATAAGTAGCATATTCCTAAGGTTATCCAATTATTTTTTTAAATTTCGGTAATTTTAAAGTTTGTACTTTAAAATTAGGAAAAGGAAAACCTGAATAATTCTGATGCAAGCTTTTAGTTTAAAGGCCGTACTTATAACAAGTTGTATTTGATTACAATTATCTTTTTGTTTAGGTTTTTCAACAAGCCAATGTTGATTAAGGCAATTAAGGTTACTTCAGTCCATGCTTGAATTAAGTTTGAAAGTTTAACGATTTTATGATTTTAGTTTCTTATAGATTTTTATTCTGAGATTAATATGCTTCTTTTTATATATAACATCGTCTACCAATGGTACTTTTTTTTAAAGTGAAATGTTTCAACATTTCTATACAGTTGATAGAATTAGTTTGCTGTATATTATGATTATGAATAGTCCTTCCCTACTCCAAACATACCAAACCAAACAATGTAACCAGCGGATTACAATGGATTAACAAGGATTATCATTTTCATTAATGTTTTAAGTTTGTATCTTCGTTTGATAATATTAATTATATGAATTTGTAAATTGTTTTATTGCCTTTATTAACACTTAAGTGACTAAGGGGGGGGGGGGGATTTTACATCGCCGCTCCATGTAATTGTCAAACGCAGCGGGTCCTCCATTAATAGCAAAAAATTCAAATCGATCCAGTCGTTTTCGTGCTAATTAGCATAAAGTGATTTTTCGAGGGCGCTGTTCAAATTTGTTTTGCCCATAAAATCGAAACAGAATAACTTTTTTCTAATTTTATTTTGTAATGTAATTGTACTAGAAATGTGCAAATTTGAGCAAACTTTCATGCAAAAATTCTTTCGGGAACACCTTTTTTGAAATTTTGGCGGGAAATTTTTTGACCCGACACAAAAAATGGTTTTTGGGCCGCCATTTTGAAGCGGTTCATCCGATTTTCAAATTTTTTCTGTATTTTGGTCCTTATTACATGCTAAATCATTGACCAGACTTTCAACGTAAATATCATACCGGAAGGATGTTTTTTAAGGGGGTCCCTAGGAACCCCCACCCCCCTTGGGCACCAACGGGTGGGAAATACCTTGGTCACTTAAGTGTTAAAATTCAAAAAAGAAACTTTCTTATATCATTGGCTTAACAATTAAATAGCACTGATATATGTATCCCAAATACGCACTTAACTTACAGATCCTCTTGGCTTATTGTTGGTGTCATAATGTGAACGAGCTAGGGAACTTGGGTTGGTGTGTTAAGGCAAATAGGATATTTAGTTCAATGTCCTTTAATGTTTAAGAAGAAGATGTTACTTCTGTACAACAGGCTTAAAGCAAACACGTGTTGTAGACAACCTTTTAGCAAGAGATATACATATAATGTTAAAAAAATAATGATAATTAAAAACCACTAGGCCAAAAGGGTTAATAAGAGGTAACAGGAGGAGGACCAACCGTGTTAAAAATTATTAGTTATATTCTGCACTGCGCACAGAAAAATGGAATTGAATTTAACAATTTATTCAAAAATATATCTTACATTTTTTATGATCAAAAAATAAACTTTAATCATGTAAATATGCTTGAATTGTAATTATTGAATGATTGCTGACATGGAATTCTTTTATGAAGGTAAACTATTATAGATGCAAAAAAGCATCAGATGTATTCTGACTTAGTTTCAGAAATCGATTTGAATACGTCGAGTAAGATAGGGATGGAACGTCCCTTCTATTAATATTCATATGTAATCGTAGCTAACATTGAATTAATTTTAGGTTAGATTATCAATTTTAGTATATCTACGGAGAAAATACGAAGCCTTTTCTATATAGATTTTTTAGGAAATGTGCCAAAAAATGTGCTTAAAGAGAGGGGTTGGAATGGGTGCACGTGTTTGTGATATCCAAAACATCACGAACAGACAATGTTTGTTATTATTCTCCGGCAGTAGCTAAAGAAAACACAGTCACCCTACAACGACTGAGTTATTTTTGCCACATCATTTTACCGATGCTTTAATACTAAACACTGTAAGTGTTTTCCTAATTATGTTGAATGATGGGGAGACACTGCTTTGTTTTCGTAATTAAGTTTGAATGTAGTATGTTTGGGTTTTATACAACATGTTTCGTCTAAATTCACGAAAGAACCAATGTAGGTGTATATTGGAAAACAGTTACGAGATATAGATAGAAGTCTATTCCGATAGATAAATCTATGTCGTTAAGACAAGGTGATTAAAACAAATGATTTTGCAGTGAAAACAATGTATCAAAACATCAAAACAATAAATAGTTTCCTATAAGGATGCTCAATGTTGATGAAATACTTGACTTACTTAATTTTAATTGCCTATTATTAAAAACTGGGTCAATTGTATTCTTAGAACAGCGTAATTAGTAGTTTTATTTCTACACCTCATTATGTGGTGTTATCAATACTTATTACACGTAGATTGCATATTATCGTTCTTAAGGGAAATGCTATATTTTATGATACATTATTAGAACTGAATAATTGGGTTGTTTTGTCACGATTGAATACATTATTACGCAATGCTGTGTTCATTTATCTTGAGAGCCTGAATGGTCGATGCTGCACATCTTAATCTTTGTTACGAGTTTTTAGAATGTTTTAGGGTGGGTTTACACTGTGACGACGAAAGGTATGGACCTGAAAATCAAAGCAATATTTACTAACGGATGGTAGCCACCTTCAGCGATACCTCAACGACAGGTCACGGCTGGTACCGATCTTAACCGTCTTAAGGGAACGAAGATAGACACCGGGTCATGGAGGGTTTCATTGGCCAACGAAATTGAACCTTTTTGTGTGTGTGACAACATATATTGATTATGATGTCGTTCAGATTTCGTTTGCTACCGCAACCCTCCGTTTGGGTTATCAATTCATGACATCTCGGTCTGAATGGTTTTAACACTTAGTTCTTGTTCTTTAAAGCAATACTATAAAGTGTTAAAAATGATGCGCCCCCTGTTACCCATGAATTTTGATTTTTTGGGGGGCTTATTGTTTTTTTTTTTTACTGGATATGAATACCCTCCAAACGATCTGGCTCAAAGATGCTTACTTTTTCTGTTATGGCCATTTGCTGAATAAAATTCGGGATTAGTATAGGTATGCATGCATGTGTTTTTATCCATTTTTTGGTAGAAAAAACATTTTTTCCCACAAAATACACTTGAAAACATTTAGATATTCACATTCCTCAATTCTATGCTGTTTTTACTATAAACAATTTTTGAACGAAATCTTTGTGTTGATAAATTTTGAATCACAGTCTGTCTTACATAGACCATAACAGAAGAAAGCGTGAAACTAATGTTGCGTGAGAGTTGTTAGCCTATACTTTACTGTTCAGTCCACATCAGGTGTAAAAGTAGTCTTAGTCCCCAAGAAGCTAGACCCGTCTTTCATTGACCATAACGGAAAACGCGTGAAACTCATGCGTGGAGTGTTTTTATCTGTTGGTGGCATAAACTTTACCGTATAAGCGAAACAATAAGAATATTGCTACTACACCTGTAGTCACATCCCCTAAAGGTGTCTAAAAATGTCTAGTACTTACATTTCACGAGCGTTTTATTTGAGACAAGTCAAATAAGATTAATAATAATATTAAAAAGTAACTTATGAATTAGATAGACTGATGTCGATTTTTACTCATACTCGTCCGTTGGATTTAGATCAAGCAAATGCACACTTTACAAACTACAAGTGTCTGATGTGCCGCAGAAAGAGAAGTCACTGCCTTCTGGATATCAAAATGACCCAGTTTCTTGGTAGGCATTCAGGTATTTAACATTTTAAGTAACTAGGCCAAGTAGATCTTGAACATTCGGAGCTAACTGAGCAAGTAGAGTCATACTTTCGCTTTGTATTATGTTTACTTAATCAGTATACATACGTTTCATACATATAAAACACGAGATGTTAATAAATGTACTCGCTAGATTATCTGTATGATCATGTTATACTAGCATGGGAATTGGACAGATACCGGTAGTAAGACCTGGGGCCCGTTTCATAAAGATCTGAATCAAGCGTACGTTTGATTTATCAAGCGTAAAATAGGTTGATACAATGTAAATTTACGTTTGATATCAAGCGTACGCTTGATTCAAATCTTTATGAAACAGGCCCCAGGGATAGTCATATCAATAACAAATTGTTGTTCCTAAATATTTTGAGAAAAATTGTATATAGTACTATTATCTATTGCAGATTGGCTTGGAGAACTGCCTTCCAATAGTATTAGATCCTTCAATAACTATGTCAACTTCAAAAAGAAGTAAAAATCAAGGCTGTTTTATTTTATTCCATTTGTTCATTTTTCCTTCTTTAATGCCGTATAAGTTTTTTGACAGCATTTTTCCCTACAGGTGTTTGTCCTAGAGAAAATCGAGTACAATTCTAGTACAAGATTGGAATGTGCACATTTGGAACACAATTCTAGTACAGTTTAAGTACAATTCTAGTACCAAAAAATTATACTAGAATTGTATATAAATTGTCCCCGATTGATGTTCCAAATGTGCGCATTCCAATCTTGTACTAGAATTGTACTTGATTTTTACCACGAGTCTGAAAATTGACCAAATAACGCATCTACCTGGGACATTGTCAGAAATTTGATGCGCCATAGGTCCCATACGGTCATTCATATTTAGTTCTCTGTGACTTTATATAGAAGAACGAGCTTTTGAGGCAATCCTTTTGTGCTCTATCTTTAGTTGATTCGTTTTTAAATATGTTATTTTTTTAATTGAATGCATTCTTTACTGTTTACATTCTATATGTAATAGACTAAATAAATACAAAATAAAATCGACACGTGTTTTTCTTTCTATATATTTTTTTCAAGTTGTTATAGTCACTCCTTCCAATTCTAATTTGAATAATTCTACCTTCTGAAAAAGAATTTTAGAAAATCACTTCCACTATTTACCTTAATTTTACCGTATTTAAGAACTCGTAGCTAAATTCAATAATAATCTGACGAAAATTTTAGTATCAACTCTGAAAATTCAATGTAGATAGATGTTAACCTCAGTAATCGAAATGTATGTTGTGTTTATTAAAACACTACAGTTGGAAGTATTGAATTATGGTGTGATGTATATTTTACTTTTTCATATTATGGCTCAATGTTTCGTTAAAGTTGTAGGTTCTGATAACATTCTCATCCCCAGGGCTCAACTGAAATTATTGTATTTTTAGATGACAAATTAAAGCCCATATTCTTCTGATTGTAAATCTAAACATTTCACTTCCAAATTTCACATACCGTAGTTATAAAGCAAGCAAAGATATAGCAACAAGTGTAAAGTTAATTTGTATACCTTTTTTTCATTTCTTATGTATTTTCATAACAGCCTCGTCCCCAGGGTTGCAGACTTCATTTTGCCTCTGAGGAGTAAACAAGAAGCAAACCGATGTTGAAACTTTAAAAAAAAATTTCAGAGGTCAAGGTCAATCAGTTTAAAATTGTTTATACACATGTTAAAATAGGAACCTACACCTATTTAGTGGGCTGCTTAACTTCAGACATTAAAAAAGAACCTTTTCCCTTTTATACGACGAAACTATTCTAGTAACCCCTGCAGTCGGTTACACGAAGTCTAATTTTGGCAAGGGCTATATCGATTGTAGTAATGAGCTACTCCAGTACAAACGTAGATCAACAATTGAGTTCCAAGTGATATTTCTCATATAAATGCTTTTTGAACAAAATAGAATAGGTTACACAAGTACTCTGCATTCTGTGGTTAGTGGCGTGTCTTTTAAATTGTCATAGTATGTATTTTAGTTCAAGTAAAGTGGTTTTTTTTTGAGTAGCTTTTTTACAGAAAATGTACATGAATGTAAATGCATCGTTATACTTTTTAAATAAGTTGTTATGCAGATAGATACAAGAGCAATGCTTATGTCACTTTAATAATCTCCTGGTAAATTAAGAGTTACGAAAATTTTATGTACAGCATAACACGTCCCCACTTAAAAAAAGTAGGTCTTATTTCCTAGTTCAAACTTAACTGATTTCTATAATAATGATTTGAATAATGATCTACTGCCGCACATGAATAAATAAACATGTTCTAATTTCAAATTCTGTATGTATGTACTATATGCCATACGTTTACAGCAAAATACAAAACACTTGGTGGTACACTCTCAAAAATTGTAAGTTTAATAGGTGTTAAGAGGTTTTTTGTTTCAAGAAGAACGGAAATTTATATAAATGAATGCAAATAAATTCACCTTAAGTTATGCAGATAATGGATCATGTAAAACGTGTTTAATGCTGTGGTGACTTAATAATCAAAGGACAAATAATGTAAGTGGATTCGAAAGAATCAATGGCAAAAATCGAAGAATAAAGATGTCTACTATTTGAAACACTGGTTGGCTATATCAGTCCACTGCATTATGTTTCATAGTGGTCTTCCCACCAATCCTCAGATGGGAACTGGTTTACTACAGATACCTTGCACGCATGGGCGTCATTTCATTTTGAAGTGGGGGGGGGGGGGGTCCAGGGGGCAAATAAATCGTTTGTATCCAAAAACGTGGGGGGACACTTAATATTGTGTCCCCCACCCTTCAAAATGTGGGGGGACGTATCCCCCTGTCCCCCCTGAAATGACGCCCATGCTTGCAAGCAGTTAAGCTTGTTCATTGTCACAATTTGGTGTTTTGTTCTATGCCTGCAAGTTCTGAAATTTCAAATCTTTTGTTTATTTATTGCATTATTCTTGAGTTTTATATGATTTCTATTTTCTCATTCAGACAGGTATAACATTTTCCGCTAACACAAATTTCAGTGTTTTCTTGCTTATTTCGTGAGCATAACTGTTTGAAACATCATTAATATGTAAATACCAAATAATGGCAACTCTTCCAGATTATTATTTTTAATGTCAGTCGCTGTCTGTTTATTATCAATTCTGTAATTTGACGTTTGCTATCTTAACAAAAGCAAGCTGGTAGGTGTGAAACAGTATGCTTATTTGAAACTGGGAATTTTTAAAAGCGCAAAATAATGAAAAATAATGCCATGTTAATGTTGAATGTTTATTGTCTCATTATTTTGTTACATTACACGTCAAGTCAATGGGTTATTAGATATCAAATAATAATAATAATGGAGGGTTCTTATAAGGCGCACACTCATCAAAAGATCTCGATGCGCACAAACAAAGAAAACAAACAAGTTACATCTGCGAATCCAGAAAAGCCTGACGAAAAAAAGGTGAGTTTTAAGATGTTTTTTAAACAGAGGAAGAGAATGAATGTTACGGAGGCTGTTAGGAAGCGAATTCCAAACAGCCGGGGCAGCAAAATGAAAGGAGCGTTCACCAGCTGACTTTAGATTAACACGAGGAGATTTCAAAAGTCTTTCAGTAGAAGATCGAAGTGATCGAGCAGGTTCATAAGTGCAGAGCGTAGCAGACAAGTAGGATGCCAAAGTTCTTTCAAAGTGCCGGAAAGCAAGAACAGCTAACTTGTACTGGATACGGTATTCTAAAGTCAGCCAGTGAAGCTCCTTTATGACAGGGGTGATATGATCATACTTTCTCTTTTTCATGATCAAGCGAGCCGCACAATTTTGTATTCTTTGGAGTCTGTTAAGTTGATCAGTGGTGATGCCGGTCAAGGATGAATTGCAGAAATCAAGGCGGAATGTTACAACAGAATTGATTAGACAGGATGTAGCTCTATCAGACAGATAGGATAGAATACAGCCAATACGTCTTAATAAAGACAGAAATGCCAAACGGCAAACATCACTGATGTGACTGGACATAGATAGCGTTTGATCCAGCCGCACCCCAAGGTACTTAACAGACTCCTGTATTTGAACACAGTGGCGGCTGGTGGGGTTTAATTTAGGTGGGGCTAACGGTGCGTCAGCACCGCCTTCGCGCTTGCGCGAAAAGGGGGGAGCCTGAGGGGGGATGTGCCCCCCTCATTAGGTAGAAGATTTTTGAATTTTGAAAGGCAAATGGTGCAATTTGGTAGCACATTTAAGTGAATTTTATGGAAATTGTCTTCTTTGAATTTATAAGATTTTTTGTGTGTTTTGAAAGAAAAACATGTAAATTGGTGCAATAATTTCAAGTGAAACTTTTAAAGAATTAAAAAAAATACACATGAAGTTCACAAAATTATAATATACTAAGTACATGACACAACATTTTTTATTGGCACTACTTACCTCAATCTTCTGACTGAGTATTCCAATGATGATTATTGTACTAGATCAAAGTTTTAACTGATACAAAATAAATTCCACCAAACCACACTTGTAATTTGTAAAGTAAAAATTGATGTTTCTTGGTATTAATCATAATCTGGTTTTTAAGATACAGGTCATTGACAGAGATCAGATTACTCTTCAAGGACTTTTCTAAAATCTTAGCGATGAGTCATAACATATTTGCTACTATTTTTGGAAAAGGGCTAAACTTCTCCAGCCCCTGTGTAGAACTAAGCAGTAATTCCTGCATGGTAGAGGTCACTTATACCAACTACAGAACGTGTCACAGCTCTGTCCTTGCAAGTGCAGTATACCATGGTAGTGGTAGCTTGTAGCAGAGATAATCAAAAAGGTGATTTTCTGAATTAGCCCCATCTACTGTGAGGCAATTGGGACAAACATAGTGTTGTGAATAATATATTCCATACACAGAACTGTAATAGCAAATTATACGGTGTACTATATAGGGCATCTGACATGTCTGTATACATTTATTAAATTTGTAAAATGTTGTGGACAAATTTTATTATTCTTTCATATTTTTGATAAGTGAAAAAAAAGTATGCTCTGGAAAAAATGGTGGGGCTTAGCCCCTCCAGCCCTGTTTAGCAAACCGCCACTGCTTGAACATCAGAATCTAAAATTTCGATTGAACTGGTAGCGACTTGCTTTACACGAGAAGCGGTGCCCACGATCAAAACCTCAGTCTTTTCACTATTCAACATTAACTTATTACTGTCCGGTCTCATTTTTTAAGTTGGGACCCAATAAAAGATGGTTTTGTTACATTATTATCTAGAATATATGTTCTTTTTCAGTATATTTTCACTATGGTAACCAAAATGTACTTGTTTGGGGGCTCAATTGAAAGCTTGGTTAATGGTCTTTCATTTCCAGAAGAATACAAAAATAAATGATTTAATCAGCAATTGCTACGGGTCGTTAAACATAGTTAGCCAGGGGTGGTGGCGGAGGTAGAGGAGGAGGAGGTAGAGGAGGAATTGGTATCAAAGAGGAGGTAGAGGAGGATATAAGGGCAAAGAATTGGTAAAAGAGGTAAAAGAGGACGTTTAAGTTCAAGAAGATGATAGAGGGGATGTTAATGAGGTCTTGGGGCGTGAGGTAGAAAGTTGAAATTAATTATATCAATTGTTAACAAGAGGAGGATTTTAATCAATTAAATCAATCTTAAAATTACTCAAATAACAAAATTGAGATTCATATTTGTTTCATCAGGTTAAACAATGTTAAATACAATGCTTATGTGCTAAATATTATGCACAGGACACACTTTACTAAATATAAACACTAGTAAAAGCTGCAATTAACTCCTAAATTTGTAACACCCTGTATAATGTATGCAACGTTGATGATGAACTTTTTTCTGATATGCATGGATGGGCAATAGGCTAAACTCTATGATCAACGCATTGACTTTTTATATACAAGTCCTATTTTTTGTCTGGATGTCAAACAATTTACGATCAATTTGATAATGTTTTTGTTTGTCTCACCCTGTATAACTCTTAGCCACCCTGTACGCTTGACTTTATATGCACATTTTGAAATTGCTGATACAATAAGCTTTCAGGATATATACTTATATGCACTTAAGATGCATATTTTTGGAAATCCTGAGGGTTTTATATAAGAAGAGGCTATATTTCACTAAAACACACATGTAATGCGTTTGGGTCCCAACTTAAAAAATGAGACCGTCCATCCAATGCGAAATATCAACTATACACTTTTGAATTGCCATTTTAGTTAAATCAAACTGCTCAGGTGGTCCACCTTGAAATACAACGGTATCATCGGCATACTTATGGAAGGAACAATAATGTAAGTTGATGACATCTGAAAAAGATTGGGAATATAACGTGAACAACACTGGCCCCAATACAGAGCCTTGAGGAACTGCATATAAAAGTGAAGTAAAATCTGTCCCAAAGTTAAGAGTGTTTAATTTCTATAAGACATTTAACAAAACCCCGTTGATGTTTAGTTTCAATAAAATCATATGTTTAATTTACAGTACCCATTTTATCGTGAATACAATTTTATTTTATATTTAAATAAAATGATAGGATAAAGATAGAGCACATGGTATTTATTTTCTAAAGGAAATATTATCGGGAATACAAATCTACATTTTAAGCAACTCGTTACCATGAATACACATACCCAGATACACGTATATTCGAAGATCAATGAGTATCATAAGATTTACTTTTTCTACTTCTTTGCTTCTTGTGTATTAAAACCAAGAACTCACATTCTTTAAATTCTGGCGAAACAATTTAATGTTTTAACAATTTCAGAACCCATAATCGTGAAAGTAAAGTTCTAATCACATATTCAGTTGATCAAAATCGTTGATACAAAATTATTTTTTTCTACACGCCCAAGCCACCTCATTCGATGCTTGCAAATGTAGGCTAATACTATGCACATCGATTTAACCGAGTAGTTACCCGTGATCTGAAACTTCATCCATAGTTAAAAACAAACATATGTCGTTTGGATACTTATCAATCAACGAAAAGAAAATATGAGATGACGAACAAGGAAATTAGTAGAAACTAGGACTAAGAGGACATCAACCTGACATTATGAAAATGTATCTAGAACAAGATACACAGCTTGATGGCGAAAATCAATGTTCATTAAAGAAAAACTATAAAATTAGATGAACAGAGAATAGATTGAAGCGTGTGAGTATTTTATGATGTTAAATGATTTTTCATAATTCTACCTCACACAACATTAACGACAGCCACTTAAAACAAATCTAGCTTACGTACTTAAAATTGTACTGAGAAAATTGTCAAGCATAACTGTGTATTAAACACATGTCAAATTTCATGGTTTTGTCGATTACAATGCAACAAACAATGCAAGAAAAAATCAAATTACAACAACGATACTAAGTAATCGAAAAAGTTGTGATAAATTGTACGTAAGTAAAATGCGTTTTTTAAAATAATAATTATTTTGACACTTATAGTTGGCAGTTATCACAATTTACCAAACCGATTGAATATAAAAGTGTACTTTATTTTCAAGATGTCTATTGTTGTAATGGCAACAGGAATACATACCATAAAATTAATCTTCTAGGGTAAATGACCTCCATCTGCTCAGAAAAATGTGAATCCTAACTATTTTTTGATCATGAAAAGATAAAATAGTTTCCACTGCATTTGCGGGGACTCGAACCATTGATTATGGCAGTGGTTAATCATGCATTACGAAGCGAGGGATCTACCGCTGAGATATCCAGGCAGCGTTGAAATCATGAACTAAAATCTAAAACATAAACATTAGAATGCCAAATTTTTCTTTTGTTTACTTAAAAAGTGAAATTTTTACCTCAACGGAATGCTCAATTTGTAGGTATAAAATTATGCGAATACCTATATCAGACAAAATGTAGATAATGTAGATACTTAAAACAGGCAATTCACAGCTCAAAAAGGGCGATCTCAGAGTCGTAATTCACGTCCGTTTTATCATGCAAAACAACGCGGGTTTGTTACACTTATCATTCAAAATCAACTTCACATATTTATAAAACATTATTTGTAATATAGTAACAAGCATTAGCCTACAATCTGTCAAATTTCGAAAACAATCTAATTGTTCGAACATCATGAAATTCTGAGGTTTCGGCGAAAAAGGTGTCACCTTTTCGAAATAGTCTGTTGACGTCATTTTGACCTTGACAATGAACGTGAAATCACCAGTAAAGATTCATGTATAAACCCGAGACTCTATTCCAAATGTACGTCAACAATTGTGATATTCTGATATGTGTAAGTAGGTAAAAACTTGCAGTAAAGATGACGTTCAGCCGAGCGGCACCCATTTAGGGAATATAGCCTTAAAATATACATGTAAACAAGAAATAGGGATAGTGACTGCCTGGGACACATTTTTTGCTTCCTTAACCTAGTATATGTAACGTAGTATTACGGGGTAGTAATGAACTATTGTGATTGAAAAAATGATCTAATTGAAAAAAAAAAAAAAACTTGGTGTGTTTTACACCAAGAATTGGCCTCCATACATACATATAGGTCTACGAAAGTGATTATATTCGGCGCACGCGTTTGAAGTGACACCCTATTAAAGGCAGTTTTCAATTTGATCAAGGCAAAGAGACAGATTACTTCTGGCACACTCACTTATGCTGAGTATCAATAATGCCGCCGCCATTCACTTTACTTTTACCAAGGTAACATTATTATAATAAAACCACATATAATATACTGTATCATCCAAATATAACAATCTTTGGCTGTATGATTAAAAAAATGAAATAAAGTTGCTCATTTTCCCATGTTGCTGTTAATTGAAGAAGAATACCGGTATAATAGAAAATGTTCAGTGTTAGAAAACGGTATTATCTTAAGTCTCTGCTGACAATTATTAATTATAACATCATTATCACAAAGGATTTAGCTTTTCCTTTTAAGAAATGCGTTACTTACCTTTGATTTAGGATGACATATGACACGATCAACTTTACCAAAGAATGAACTTAATTTTACCAAATTGCTTTTTTCAATAGTTTTTTAAGCGGCAATTTACAAAGCTAAATTCTACCGCTTAAAAGCATTTCACAGTGAATTGTTAAGAAAAAATACGCTGCTTGCAAGGGCATAAACCATCGTGCCATCGATCATGTCATTGTATTATCTGAATTCTGCAAGCTGAAAAGAGAGCAGTGATTTTTTTTTCGAGTAAACCATAGTTGTAGCACAAACCAGTTTGCTCGAATTTCTGACAGCTAGCTCCATTTATGTTAGGTCTATTTTTAAAGTTAACGCACTTTTTGTATTAATTAAAAATCAGCTACATTAATACATCGGGGAATAAAATGTTTGATTCACATTATAGTGCCGCCAAAAGTGCACTTGGTAAAAAACTCAATTATTGTATTTCAATGGTAAAATAACACCTTTCATAGTCACAAATCACAAATGACCCCTTGTGCCTCTAAGTTCATCCTTTGTAATTATTTTAACGGAAAAAAATATCAACCCTACAACCTTCAGGGGTTACATTCTCTTTTCAAATTTCGGAGGTCAGGGTGTGTAACTCCGTGATATCAGAAATGTTTTTTAGCCATTTATAAGGCAGATATTCATTTCAAACTTGGTATTTAGGTATAATTAGTTGATTTGTCTATATTATTTAGCCACCCCTATTAAAATCGGATATTTCTATGTTTGTTTAGAAGAAGAGGTCATAGGGACGTCATACTTAACGGATGACCTTGATTTAGGTATAAATGGAAATAGGATAGGGGGTCAATACCTATCTATGTAATACCACATATAGGGGTATTGGGTTGAAACAAGGAAAACATGCATTTTTTTCCTCACATTATCTTTCCTTGTCCATCGAACGCACGTGTTGCAATAGTGCTCTTGATAATGTTGTGATTCTATGCGACAATTTCACGTTGTGGGTTTGATTGCTATGCGACTTGCAATAATACAATACCTAGTTGTGCTTATGGCAATAATTTATTGACAATTGTCAATTGTGCAAAGTTCTCTTGTGTTTTTTCCTTTTCTGTTTACGAAGCTATACATCCTTTGCCAAATAGATTGCAAGATTGGAAAAGGAAAATATTAAATCATACTTGGCATTTTTTACCATTGATGTACAAGAGTTCTTTACTAAGCTTTTTTTATTTCATCCAGTATAAATATTCCTTATTTCATAGCACATTAAAAATGGAGCACAAATTCCAAATTGGTTTGATAATAATAATAATAATAATGGCATTTATATAGCGCCTTTTACCGAAGATACAAAGCGCTCATGACTCGCTGCAGGTAAATCGTTACAACCATTTCACTTTACTTGATGCAAATCTAAGTCTTTTAAACCTTTGAAAATGACTGTTATGTTTACTAGAAAAGAGCACTTTTAAAATGGAAAATTTCGCATGTGAGAGTTACTTAAGAATATTATTGTTCATAATTGTTTTTTTCTTTCTGAAGAAAGATTTAAAGCAATTATGAAGCTGACTTTCTGTTGTACTGCTGATCAAGTCTTTTTGGAGAGATGCGGGGATCTAATCCCGCGTTGAAACAAAGAATACGAGACCCCTATCATTGACATCATAGAAAATGCTACATTTTTCGCTAGAACATCCTATACATTTATGTATATCAATATTTTGACAAGTTGTCATACTATGCATATTTTATGTGTTGTTTTGGATAACGTTTCAGTCACCTGCAGTCTAGAAAAACAACGTCTCGTCCAAGATTAAACAGAGTCATACATATATGAATGAATTCATAAAGTATTTGCCACTCACATTCTTGCAGACGTTTACTAACGTTTCTTTATAATAGGTACAGAAATACATATCGGTCAACTATAAAGTTTATGTCTGTGGTTAATTCATTATTTGAATAAATCAAAGCCATTGTTTGTGTTGGCTATAAAGAAAAATTCTAAAAAAATTCTTGTACTATTTGCGTTTCGATTTTATAGATATGAGTACACACTATAATACCAAACCCTAACACGAATCCTGTTTGTTTGTTGTTCGAGCTAACAAGCCATTAAAGAACAAGATCGTCATTGTGCTAAGCATATTAAATGCATGGTCCGTTGTCCTTTTATATTTAAACAGATATTGTTATTCCTGTAAAATAGGTTTTGAAGCAAGCACGCTTTGTAGACACTAAAAAAAGCTCTTCTAAATTCAAATTACAATTAGTTAGTGCTCGTTGTTTTCTTATGCGAATATTATATTTGAAAACATATTATCCAGATCATTTTTTATCTGAAATGAGGTTAAAATATTCAAAAAATATGATTATTTTAGCTGAATTTTCTTGTGCTGGTTGCAACATTGATCAATCTTAAATAATATCTGAATTGATTTTTAAAGTCCAATACTTATTTTGAAACGTTATCCACATTTGCTTAGTTATCAAACAAATAATTGCATAGATTATTCTTTACAAATAATACTTTGTAGGATACAAGCAGCTATGAAAATCAAGCAGCTTCGCAGATCAATCACTGTTTGAGACTTTGATCTAGAATAAAGTCTGTCGGTTTTTAAACTCCTACTGAACAATCTAGATAGCATGTTTACATTTTAAAACCTAATTTTCTGTATGTCATATCACATGCTGATTATCAACACTCATATTTCTTATTTTTCTTACGGCGAATGCTTTTTTTATTTGTTATGATAAATTGTTATTACTGAACATTCAATGTCCTTTTAAATATTAAATGTATACATTTTACCATAACAAATAATATCAGAAGTAACAAAATGTTAATAATGTTCTTATATCAAGGTATTGTTTAACAATTTTAATATCTTTAAAACGTGAAACGAGTTTGTCAATGTCTGTATCGAAATATTACACTAAAGCTTAGGGTGTAACGGATGCCACCTTCAGAGCTGTTTTGATGTAACTGTATCACATGAAAGATGATACAGCGGTATAAATGCATTCAATTACCCGAGTCTAATTGAGATGTCTTTGTTTTGCCTTTTTAAAGTAATTGTTGACTACTTTTTACACCCACTGGCAAACTACTTATTAAGGAAGTACCACTTCACCTGTTTTGGTGAAATGTAGTGTATGTGTTCCGTGAAATCTTTGAATGATGAACCGTTATTGAACTTGTCATATCTGCTGTGATGAAAAATGTCTTTTTTAAATAAGTCCTTTTAACATACGCTTAATTTCTGGAAGGAAAGAATAAAAATTAGGAAAATGATTAAAACTTTTTGTCATACTTTAAACTTTAATTTTTAGAAATAACGTTTCTTAACATGTATAGGTATGTAACTAAATGTAGACATTTTGAAATTGGTAAAGGTTTTCGGTTTTAGAAAACAAAAACAAAAAACGTGTGATTAGAGTGATTATATGAAATAATGAAGTCAATTTAAAGTTAAGGGAAAAAAAAAGAAATAATGTATCTATATTATCAAGATTTGTTGGGAGTAGAGGAATTTTTGATTTCACATGTGTTTATTATTGGGGAATTATGTAGTATATCTGAATAAAGATATAAATACAGTTGATTTGTCTTCCTCATTTGTAATTCCACTCAACCTCCTTATCATACTTTGCAGGTGTTTGCCGACCACCGTGGTCCAAGTAAGCTCCATTACACATTCACTCAAAAAGACATAATTTGGAATTCGCCCGTAAAATATGTTTAATGTAACCTAATTGGTCTCTACTTTGTTTTTGACACTGAATAGCAATATTTGCTATTTTGTTTGAAGAAGTATCTTAATATGGCATGTCGATTTTCAATTGAAAGGAAAGTATTTGTTTTTGTTTTTTGCACAAGTAAAACAAACATAATTTATTGTCTCACTATGTCATGTTGCCCGTAGTCAGATATGTTAGTTTTGCGACAAAATTGATAAAGTATGTGCATTACACATCACAAATTTTACCAGAGGAGAATCGAAACATCTGGTTACTCTCCTACAGCTATTTACAAATATGCAAACATGATTTTGCTCGACTAAACATATCTAACTTGAGATGTGATATTTCTCATCTCATACCTATTGGTATAAATTGAAAGAGGGGAACTCTTACTAAACATAATATGTATGATGGAATGGAGATTTCCAGTGAACAATTACTACAACTACCCCTCCGTATAACATTTTTAAAATCCCTCCTTAAAATAAAAGTAAGCAACTATTCATTAGAGAGATTGCGATTACCACGTTACACGGGACGGGGTACAAAAACACGAGCATTTTTAACTCACGTTTACGTAACGGTTTACGCCTACGCGCAATACCTTAGATTGCCTATGTATATTTCATTATGTCGCCCTCTCAGCAAAGCGTTTTCGATTCATGCAAAGATTACCTATTGTGAATGTTTCATGATGTCGCCCCCTCTCATAATGGCATTGATCATAAATATATCTGATCGAGGGCGTAAATTCTTAAGCTAAAGAAATGACATGCATCGCTTATGATATATATGAATGGTTGGCTAATTTTCAATAGAACTCACGTTTACGTTCGCGTTCGCGTTCGCGTTCTGGATGATCGCAAACTCTCCATTGTGTTTATGTGAACGCGAAGACAAAAACATTTCACTTTTTATATTGTGTTTAAATTCTTTCGTTTGCTTAACCGACGTGCGCTACATACACACAAATAAATATTGAGTTTTATTGAAGTATCTGTTTATCTACTGAAGGAGTTCAATGTTTGGCATTTGTTTGTTTGTTAATAATTAGGTTATGTACTCGAGGTTTTTCTAAAACATACCCCGTTAAAGTCAATAATAATAAGTAATGACTTGAAAGAAAATTTGATACATTACAATAGACATGACTTATATTGTTAGCAACAGATTCAACTAGAAACATTTTATCTAATTTCCTGTATCAATCATATTTTATTAATACAGCACCAGAATGTTTTTTCAACAGCTATATAAATTCATTAAAATTATACATTTTGTCTTTTCTTTGTAACTTTGCGTAAAGTAGGTAAGATAATCATCCACTAAAGATCATAATTTACTAAGTATTTAGATAAATGGACATTGCATATGTCAGTTTTCAGCATAATCTTAATTCAGGCAATCAGAAGAAAAAAACCCAGCATGAAATAAATATATGAAATTAATTTCTTACTTTAAATGTATCGAAGTAGATTATTCAACATTCCTGTTATATAGTCTTCCATATCTGTTTTGCCCTGGGCTTGTTTATAAATCACTCATGATTTTGTCTGTCATTGTTTATACAACATAATAACATGTATCAACATATTATAGGCTTTGAAATGTTAGAAGTTTTGTGTTTGATTAATCCCCGGGATGGCCAGTTAAGTATAATGTTGAAAGCATAGAGATACCCCCCCCCCCAAAAAAAAAAAAAAAAAAAAACATTGGACAAATGCTAATTTTGGTAGTTTTGTGTTTGATTAACCCCAGGATGGCCAGTTAAGTATTATTATGTAGTCATAAAGAGACCAAAAAAAAGTGAATAAGGGTTGTTTTGGGGGATTGAAGGGTGAATCAGGTGACACCGTTAAGGGTATTGAAACAGCCATTCTCAGGAAATATGGTACTTTTTCAATCGCTAGTGTGAAAACGGCACCGGTAAAATCCCCATTTAGGATGTGAATAGGGGTAAAAGTGTATATTTTGAGTTCAGAAAATCATTGTTTTGAAAAACTGTGGTCACGCTATGGCTGCAACATTTTACTTGACTGGCCACTCCATTGGTTAACAAGGGACTTTACCCCTGATGAACCTTGGGGTTTTTCTTGAAAAGCAACTTGATATGTCTGAGCATGTTAATTCTCTTTAGAACGATTAACTTTCACATCCGTAATCTCTGGCGTATTCGTCGTTTTATCACCCAGGAAGCATGCCATCACGCTGTCAGGGGACTGGTCCTATCCCGCCTTGATTATGCGAATTCTCTGTTGTTAGGCCTACGCAAAGTTGATCTCAACCGTTTACAACGCCTTCAAAATAAGGCTGTAGCTGTGCGTTTGGTATTTGCTTGTGGACAGGACCAGTCTGCTGCCACCCTGATGGATATGCTTCATTGGCTCCCAGTTAAAGAAAGAATTTTGTATAGAATATCTTGTCTCATTTTCAAATGTATTCATAACAATGCTCCTCGATATCTCCAGAAACTTATTCAGTTATATAATACGACTATTGTCACTGAAACAGACCCAGGCTCCGCTCCTCTAATGATACCACTAGGCTTGTTGTTCCTCGGTCGAAAAGAAAAGCCGGATACAATTCTTTCGTTGTTGCTGCTCCCTTGATTTGGAACGGTCTCCCAGTGGATCTTAGAGAATCTGTGTCTGAGCCTGTATTTCAACGTAACCTCAAGGCCCATTTATATCCGCCTCAGTTATGACTTGGTATTCACCTTTAATTCTGGCTTTGTTATTGTTTGTACGTTGATTGTATTTTAGGTTTTGTTTTCTCATGATTTTGTAAAGCGTTGTGTTTATTTGTAGAGCCCTATATAAATGCATAATAATAATTATAATAATAATAATAACACTAATAATAATAATAATAATAATACACACTAAAAATAATAATAATAATGACACATAATCTAAAACACTTTGATTATCAAACATATGATTCAATTTGATCTTATTATCATATGATGTCGTCTTTTATTTTCTAAAGCCAAATACAAAATATTTTAGTTTTTGTTCATATAAATCAACATATTAGATTAGAGTGTGCCAGCTTCATGTAATGTTTATTTTAATAATTGGTTTAAGTTAAATGTATACTTTGCTTAACACAATATATAATCCCAAATATGCAGTTTTTGTTCAATAGCTACTCGAATTTTTTTTTACTTGGACTAGAAATGCACGCTAAGTTTCAAAAATACTACACTTAGCGCAGTATGCAAAATAAATGCATACTTACATGTAAGTAATCAGATATTAGGTAGGTATGCACATGGGTGATGCTTGTGTCAATTTTACAACTTCTTCGAAATCTTAAAGAAAACGTAAGAAAAAAAAACAAGCTAGATAATGCTAAGATACATATCCTAAAAAATCTGAATGAGAATAAATGAAGAGATTGTTTCATAAAGGGAACAACTCCAAAAAAGTGGTGAAATGGGAAAAAAACACCATTTTCAATAATTGTTACAGGCCCATTTGAGAATTTAATCAATTGTGAAGGGGAATAAATGTTAGGTCATACGGTAGTGAAGAAAAACTAATCGGTTTGAGAAATCTCAGAGATCACGTTTAATGGTACATTATCTGTTATTATTCAATTTTTGATGGATTTTCGAAAGAAAATGTTGATTTTCAGTGGATTTAATGCCTTTGGAACAAAAAATGATCATTTTGGGATAAAGTTACACAGAAAAGTATACCTGAAAAACCCAGTAACGAAACAAAGGTTGTTTTTTTTGAAAAACAGTTTCATTCTAAGAAATATGACCGGTTATGCTGCTCATTGGTATCAATAACTCAATTTCGACAACAAGTGGAGTTATTTCCTTTTGAAATTGAGCTCTTCAAATAAAAGGTTGAAAATATGCCCGTCTTATTCAGATGAAACACTAATTAAAACATAGAATAATACCAAATTAAACGCCTAAGAGTATTGTTCAATAACATATGTGTCACTATACTCTAAGAACAGAAAACGTATCCCTTTTTACTATTTGTGATTTGATACTAACATGACGACAATTCAAGACCCTTTGATAATAATCCCAACTATACTCGCATGAAATCTGATACTGGGTCTTCTAATAACCTGCAGTGGTCTTTTGACTGCTATTACTCGCTTCTAGATACACAAAGCACTTACGTCTTTTGTTAATTTCAACTGGGAAATCAAGCGGGAATATCAATTACGACTTGAAATCCAAACCACAAACAAGTTTACGCAAAGTACTACTCACGTGCCTGTCAAAACACAATAAACACCAGTTACGTAATTGACCAGTCTGTCAGAATATCTATAATATTTAAAAATAGTTTGAAACTGACATATTCTGTACCAGAATATAGAATGACTCCATTAGCTGTTTTATTTCTTTATCTCCAAACTTTGATTATTATGTTCAAGGGCTTTTTAAAGAAAAGAAGATACCTATGAAAAAGTCCTTTGGATAATTCAGGAATTGTCATAACTGGCATATCAATCATTCGAACTGAGATGACTGTTATTTACTATGTTTGTGAGAATATAGTAGGTAACAGCGTAAGAAGTAATCACCTGAATTATACAGGTGTTAATGCTATTTAATTTAAAGATATTTAAACCTGAAAACAAGCATACAAAAAATGGATCGTTAACTCTACTATGAAGACAAATTAAGATTATACTTACCTTTGATAAATCTCATTCGCTAGTATTTAATAAGGTTCATGATTATATTTCCAATCAATGTTAAAAAATATAATCATTAAAGAAACCGAAGTTTTTTGAAAAACAAATATTGATTTTAATTCACCAATTTAGATGACATGTTACGTAGCATCTGCGATAAGGCGTGATTTTCAAGAGTACACAATGTATTTGTAGAGATACGTGCAATTAAAAAACAGATCGACTGTAATCTGAACCCCAGGCTGTACTTCAGTTGTATCGTCAAGTACGGAAATTATTGTACAATCAAAACTAAGCATTTAGTATTCATTTCGTCTTTGCTCAAGGTGCCGGATACAACATTGCAATGGTAAGACTTATTTATGTATCATGCAGGTCTGATGTAGAACTGTGTGCGAAGTAATTATGCAATTATGTGTGAAGGATTTGAGATAAATATGACATTATTTGAAGTTGTGGTTACAACTAACATCAGATTAGTCAAATTTGCTTTAATTATTCAGCCTGAATTATTCATCACTGTTAATTTTGATTTTATATGAGTAGTGACCGGGGTTTGGGTTTAGGAAATATCTTTTTTATTCCATACGCATTAAAGTAACTTTTGTCATGGACTTTGAAAAACATGCTATATGCAAACATTTGAAACGATTCATACACATGTGATGGCTTACCCCGAAAGGGGGACTTTGCAGATTATATCAATTTTGATTTTATCATTTCATCCGTTAAAGCATTTTCTAAGCTTTAAAATGACACCTTACTTGTTAAAATTGATCAAGGCCATCAAATTTTACAACAGAAAATCTGCTAGAATTTCTTATCATTTTCCTCATTTTTTGCTGTATATATTTTCACCAGTTTCTCAAGAAGTGTTCTGTCGCAAAGTCCCCCTTTTCGGGTGAGTCATCACATATGCGTAAAGACAAATGTTATCTGTAAATTACCTAGTCTTTGTCATGACATATAATGTAACACTCCACGATGAACATTCAATAACTGTGTCAGGATATGGCAGTAATTTAATAATTTGATTTTTTGTTTTGTTTTCAATCATTACATTTTTAAAAGCATCATTTTCAAATCAGTATACTGTTTCACATCCGCAGGCTGTCTTTAAGTGAGGTAGTAAATTATTAATTACAAGGTAAACAACCACATTTTTAAAACACTATATGGCAGTATTTCTATTAATCAGTACTTACCTGTACACTGACTGATATAAAAAAAAAAATGACTAATGAACAATTGTGGGCATATACACTCCCGGTCAAAAGTGTTTGCGCACAAAACCTTTAACCAGCCATATCTCTTTTACGGATTTTAGTTCTAAAGAAATCAAAAGGAATTGCATTCATTGCATTTGAAAATATGGATGCTAAACATACTGTATATTTTCTTCTGCACATTAAAAAAATGAAATTAAAAAATATAACTGCGCTTTTATTTGAAAGTTCATAACCTGACAATTTAAGTACAATTCTAGTACACAAAATTTGTACTAGAATGATGTTCCAAATGTGCACATTCTAATATTGTACTCGATTTCTACCAGGGTAGGTACACTCTGTAAATAGGAGTTAGATTTTATCAAAAAAAAAATAACAATGACAAGTGAGTTTATGGCTGGACATTTTTGCCCAAATACGGCAAATCGGTTTTTATAAGTTTTGTCCAATTTTTACTGATCAATGATCAATACACTCACGATCAAAAGTGTTTGCGTATGCTTAAAAACTGGCAAAAACCAATTATTATATCAAACGCACCAGACTCGTAACAAATTGATGTTTATTATACTTGTCATATGTTTCCAATATAAATAAATCCATGTTTCCTCTTCTATTCGATCTTTCATAACCATCAAAATGGCCGATTTCCTAACATCATTCAAATACACCACATGCAGGTATTGATATGTACCTGTGTAGTTAAATATTCTCGTTGCTCGTTATCACCATGTAACCGTAAATAATCTTTGAAAATAATTAACAGTTCTCGAGATAAAGTTAAAGATTTTGTGCGCAAACACTTTTGACCGGGAGTGTAATGTTTGTGAGAATACAATAGATAACAAGGTGAGCGTTTAAGAAGGTACATAATTATATTTCAAACTATCAATGTTCCAAACAAACCGAAACTCTTTGAAACACAAATATTTATTCTAATTCAACGATTGAGATGACATGTAATGAAGCATCAACGACAATGTTTGATGTTTAAGAGTGTACTATGTGTTTGTAGAGATACGTGCAATTAAAAATCAGATCGACTGTAATCTGAACCGCAGGCTGTACTTCAGTTGTATTTTCAAGTAAGGAAAAAATTGTACAATCAAACCTTTTCGTATTAATTTCGTCTTTGCTCAAAGTGCCGGATACAACATTGACTTATAAGACTCAATCATTTATCATACCAGGCCCTATCAAATGTAGAACTTTATGCGAAGCAATTATGCAAATGTGACCGATTTAAGATGAAGATGACATAATTTAATTTTATGCATTGGTTACAACATCAGATTAGTAATATTTGTCTGAATTATTCAGCTCTGATAATTTCATTTTTATGAGTAACGAATGATTTTTAATTTAAGCAGTAGGAATTTTGTTTCATTACATTCGCAGTAAAGTAACTTTTGTCTTCGACTTTGCTATATGTACGTATGTAAACATGTTAATCGATTTCTACATATACGTTAAGACAAATATTATCTGTAACTTTATAAGTCTACAAAATTGTTAATATTATAAAAGAGTTTTTGCCGACAATTTGAAAATAAAATCGAACGAAACAGGACTAAATGTATTTAAAAATCAAAACAAAGTATAAAATTAAAACACATGTTTACAAGTTAAAACATTGCTTTTGTTGTTTATTTTGTTATATTTATTTTTCGACCTAAATTAGCATGTGGGTACACAAATACTCTTATAAATATAATGTGTTAAGTATATCATCTGCCGTATGTGAATGTTGGCAAAACGCCACAACCAACTCGCTAAACATGTTAGTGTTTATCAGGTATGTCTGTCTAAGGAAAATTTAATAAAAACATTTCGTAATGAAGAAACAAAAATTCATAATTCCCTGATGCAGATTTAAACCCAAGAGAATCCTTGCTTGCACCATTAAATCAAAGGTGTTCTGGTTTGTTCGTGTTTGAAGAATGAGCAACATGCATCTTCCACAATCTTATGGGAATGGCCCTGGTGCGAACAGTGAAGGAAGACCAAGGAAGAGTATCATTGCTGGCAGCACCTTCTTCGAAGCTAAATGCTGAGTATAGGAATAAATGTTCTTATTTTGTTCAAGGAGCCAACGTCGTTTGGGACATGGTGCAATGGTTGACGGATACAAACAATAGGTAAAAGAATTGGCCTTTATTTCAATTCGTCGGGAATGATATTTAACAATCACACAAGGACCCGTTAATTATAATTATTTAGAAACACAAATATTTAGAAAAATAAAACAAAGCAGCAGAAATCCCCCCAGATTCATAGAGGACCAATTGTTTTCTTACAACAGCATGGGCCTGTAAAGGACACTTGGCCCTAAAACAACTTTCCCCTTAAGATAATGCGATGGACCTACGGAAAATTTCATGAGGTCAGTTTCACTAGTTGTGAACTAGAGGCAGCGGCAGAAGGCATGTGTCCCCCAGTTACAAGCCCTGTCCCCGCAATTGATCCCTCTCTTTCAGTGACTAGGAAACAACTATATGAATACCATTTTGGATTTTTAAGATATGATATTGAACCTGATCTTTTTACTAAAAGTGCTTTTACGTGAAAATAATGACACAACACATATGAAGCTAGCATTGAAAACCGGGTATCTAGCGAATGCTTCAAATGTGATGAACAACTTCAGTTCATCAAAATCGTTAATACAATTTTTTTTTCTATCACGTCCTACCAACTCATTTGATGCTTGCAAATGTAGGCTAATACTATGCACATCGATTTAACCGAGTAGTTACCCGTGATCTGAAACTTCATCCATAGTTAGTAACAAACATGTGTCGTTTGGATACTTATCGATCAACGAAAAGGAAATATGAGATGACGAACAAGGAAATGAGTAGAAACTAGGACCAATAGGACATCAACCTGGCATTATGAAACTGTATCTAGAACAAGATACACAGCTTGATGACGAAAATCGATGTTAGATAAAGAAAAAATATAGAATAGATGAACAGAGAATAGATTGAAACGTGTGAGTAAATTATAATGTGAAATGATTTTCTCATAATTCTACCTAAGGCCCTGTATCCATTGGCTGTTCCCTAGTGCCATATTCCCGCAATTATGCCCAATTGTCGCGCGCCACAGACAATTAACCTTTATTTTGCTTAATGACCGTATCAGTGACCTTGTGTATGGCAGATGTTTCATGTGCGTGTCGCATGACAATTGGGGACAATTGCGTGCATATGGCACCAGGGAACAGCCAATGGATACAGGGCCTTACACAACATTAACGACAGTCACTTAAAATATAGAATATATGATTTGTATGATTTGCACGACTTTCTTTCTGTAAATGACATCTTATTTACGTTTTTCTAGGTGTTACAAGTGACCATTATGTTTTTGCACTTGGACACACAGGACGTATCTAGCGTACGTACTTAAAATTGTACTGAAAAAGTGGTCCAGCATGTCTGTATATCAAACACAAGTCAAATTTCATGGTTTTGTTCATTACAATGCAACAAACAATGCAACGAAAAATCCAAATGACAACACCGATACTAAGTGATCTAAAAAGTTGTGATAAATTGTTCGTAAGTAAAATGCGTTTTTTTAAATAAAAATTCTTTTGACACTTAGTTGCCAGTTATCACCATTTTCCAAAACGATTGAAAATAAAAGTGCACTTTATTTTTAAGCTGTCTATCGTTTTAACGGCAACAGGAATACATAAGATCATAAGTCATGAATTGGTCAGAAAAAGTGTAACATACCACTAAATGAGAAAAACATCACCAATCTGAATATTTCTCAACCCAGGATTAAATATGGACATTTTAACACCATAAAAGTATACATTTTTTAAAAGTTCATACTACAAAGATACTAAATATATATATACAATGATACTGACATTATACAGAATGTGTGACAATTATACAGGGTATAACTAAAAAAATGTTAATTTTACTCTCTTCATTTATTCTACACAGCCATCAATACCCATAAACACCTGGTTTGACACTTTCATGCAATCTGGACTGGGGAACCCATATCGATGAGGTTACTAGTAAGTCTCAACGCTAACTTGGTTTTATTCGTAGAACTATCGGGTCCAATGATCCTGATACTCTTAAGAAACTTTTATTTTGCGTTGAACACACCTATTTGAGAGTATTGTGCCCCTGTTTGGGCTCCTTACAAGGGTATTCATAGACAAAAGTTAGAGGGGGTTCAAAAAAGATTCACCCGTTATTGTTTTTCTGGTCCCTGGCATTCCAGGCCTTCTTACACAAACAGGCCGCAGACGCTTGACATTCCATCTGTTATCTCTCGTTTTAATTATATATGAATTACGTTTGTTGCAGGTTGTCTATGGAGCAAGTATGACGTGAAATGGAGTAGTCTTATTGAACTTAATACAAGCTCATCGAGACAAGCCAGCAACATAGATTTTCAGTCATTTCAAAAGTCGTACCGACACCTTTCATCATTCCCTGGTTGTAGCCTTCCATAGATTATGGTCCACATTACCAAGTAACACCTGCAGGGAAATTGTTTTTGTTTGCCCGCTTTTGCTCGTCATTTACGTAATTCTGTTTATGTTTCTTAGTTTGTTATTTGGGGGGGGGGGGGGGGTTCCATCCTTTGTTATCGGAGACCCACTAAGTATAGTGATTAGGTTCGCTGTTTTGGAATCCGCCAGGTACTGGGATGTTTTTTGTTTAATTTGCTGTGTATTTCATGTGTTTATTTGTGTGTGTTTTATGTTAACTTATGTACACCTGGATTATTAATAAATCAAATCAAATCAATCAACATAAAACAAAACAGGTATAGATTTATATTGATAAAACACATGGATCTCAATAAGAAAATAGAACTTTTCACTTAATATCCATACGGTGACATATAAAGGGTGGTTAAAATCATATACATTTGAAAAGGATTGTATGCATGCCTCCATGGGCTATTTGGTGAGTTCTTTATATGTTTTAGCAATAGTTGACAATGCTTGAGACAAGTTACATTCACATTTCTGCTTACTATGGCCATTTTGCTGCATTTTTGTTATACAGGGTGATCAAACATGCATTATCTGAATAATTAACCTGATCTGATAGACTTTGGTTTATTTGTTACTGTTAATCCGTGCAATTACGATATTATGCACTTACAACAAGTCAGTACTGTTATTCATCTACTTTTTCACAACGTACGAAACTTGTCATGAAAATGTTGACCCTTGAACATTGTTGAAACTAGTAGTGGAAATACCCTGAAAATGACAAAGTTTATCATCACCAAACTATAATTAATACATCGCCTACCATTAATTTTTGGGCATGGATAGGTATATTTGTCTTTCATTAAAACGTGTGTAAAAAATGATTCTTATATGTTTTCAACTTTTGGCATGACGACTTTCGAAAGATTGGAAATTTTTCACAATTCTGTGTACAAGTCAATAGGCTTTTCCTCCACCGTCTTTTCCTCCACCGCCTCCCACGTTGACTTGGGTCACATTTTGAGCCATGATAGATCTCATAATATTTGTTCAATTGTCTTGAAAATTTTTGCATTTGAAAGACAATTAAATTGCCCAGAAAACAATACCAAATTTGTTGCAGTAGGTATTACACTTCTTGAATAAAATTACATTAAACTACGAAGAATTAGTTTTTATGTTACATCTTCCCCATATGTGATGACTCACACCGAAAAGGGGGACTTTGCGACGATCTGCAGACTGAGATATCAGGCTTTGAAGTTTAGAAATGGTAATTTTGTGATATTATGAATCTTCAAAGTTTTAAAAATCTTCCTACCAAGCCGTTTTCTATAAAGTTGCAAAAAAGATGATTTTATGACAAATTTCTAACACCGTGTCAATCTCCTTTTCGCAATTTTGTGATCGGAAGAAAAAACATCCTCGAAAACAGGCCGTTTTCTCAGCTCAAATTTTCACTTCTCGGACAGACTGTCCTAGGTATACAATTAAAGATATGTATCTTGACAATGTCTGTGTCAAATTTGATGATCATTGAGTGCTCCTAAGTACCCGTTGCTAAGGAGATTTTGGGTATAGTTGAATAGTAATCAATAAAATTGATGCTTTCACAACCCAAACTTTAAAGCCTGTTTTCTCCAATTGCTATTTTTGAAAAGTGATTAACACGCTCTTACTAAAATAGCCATATCTTCGGAACGGACTGTTGTATCGAAATTCTTGAGGTACCAAATTACTTGTGAAACTCTAAGCCAGGCCTGCCTTAAGCTTTTACATAATGCCAAAAACTCAATTTTGATGTCGGAACCAAAGTTCCCCTCCCCCCTTTCGGTGTCAGTCATCACATATGTGCATGACCAATTCATGACCTATGATCATAACAGAAAATTCAACTTTTAGGGTAAATGACCTCCTTCTGCTCAGGAAATTGTGAATCCTATTTTTTAATCATGAAAAGATAAATAGTTTAGACTCCATTTGCGGGAACTCGAACCATGGATTATGGCAGGGGTTAGGGGTTAGTCATCCATTACGAAGCGTGAGATCTACCGATGAGATACCCAGGTAGAGTTGAGATCGTGAACTAAAATCTAACACATAAACATAAGAATGCCGTATTTTTCTTTTGTTTACATAAAAATTGCAATTTTTGCCTCACGGAATGCTCAATTTGTAGGTTAATTATACGAATGCCTATATCAGACAAAATGTAGAAAACTTAAAACAGGCAATTCACAGCTCAAACATAGCGATCTCAGAGTCGTAATTAACGTCCGGCAAAACAACCCGGGTTTGTTACACTTATCTTTCAAAATTAGCACCACATATTTATAAACATTATTTGTAATTCAATTAGAAGCATCAAGCCTACAATCTGTCAAATTTTAAAAAACAATCGAATTGTTCGAACATCATGAAATTCTCAGGTTTCGGCGAAAAAGGCGTCAACTTTTCAAAGTAGTCTATTGATGTCATTTTATCTTGATAATGGACGTGAAATCACAAGTAAAAATTTATGTACAAACTAGAGACTTTGTTCCATATGTACGCTAAAAATTGGAATATTCTCATATGCGTAAATAGGTAAAATACTTGCAGTAAAAATGACGTTCAGTCAAGCGAGACGATTTCGGGACTGAAGCCTTAAAATATAAACAAAAAACTGCCTGGGACCACTTATTTTTTGCTTCCTTAAGATTTTATATGTAACATAGTATTGCGGGGATAGTAATGTACCACTGTGATTGAAAATAAAATGATATAATTGAAAAAAAAAAACTTGGTGTGTTTTTAAAACCAGAATTGTCCTCTACAGGTCTACGAAAGTGATTATATTCGGCACACGCGTTTGAAGTGACACCATATTAAAGGCAGTTTTCAAGTTGATCAAGGCAAAGAAGACAGGTTACTTCTGGCACACTCACTTAAGTAGCAATGCTGAGTATCAATGATGCCGCCGCCATTCTCTTAACTTTTACCAATTTTACATCATTATAAGAAAACCACATATAATATACTGTATCATGCAAATCTAACAATCTTTGATTGTATGATGAGAAAATGAAATAAAGTTGCTCATTTTCCCATGTTGCTGTTAATTGAAGAAGAATACCGGTATGATAGTAAATGTTTAGTGTTAGAAAACGGTATTATCTAAAGTCTCTGCTGACAATTATTAATTATAACATCATTTAATCAAAGGGTTTAGCTTTTCCTTTATGAGATGCGCGTTACTTACCTTTGATGTAGGATGACATATGACACGATCAACTTAACCAAAGAATGAACTGTATTTTGCCAAATTGCTTTTAGTAATTGTTTTTAAAGCGGCAATTTACAAAGCTAAATTCTACCGCTTAAAAGCATTTCACAGTGTATTGTTAAGAAAAAGATGCTGCTTGCTAAGGCATAAACCATCGTGCCATCGATCATGCTATTGTATTATCTGAATTCTGCAAGCTGAAAATAGAGCAGGATTTTTTTTTTTAATTTCGAGTAACCACATTTGCAGCACAAACCAGAATTTCTGACAGCTAGCTCCATTTATGTTAAATCTATTTTTAAAGTTAACGCACTTTTTTTATTAATTAAAAATCAGGTTCATTATTACATTGGGGAATAAAATGTTTGGTTTACATTATAGTGCCGCCAAAAGTGCACTTGGTAAAAAACTCAATATTATTATGTTTCAATGGTAAAACAACACTTTTCACAGTCACAAATCACAAATGACACATTGTTCCTCTACGTTTATCCTTTGTAATTATTTTAACGAAAGAAAATATCGACCCTACCACCTTCAGGGGTTACATTCTCTGTGCAAAGTTCGGAGGTCAGGGTGTGTTACTCCGTGATATCAGAAATGTTTTTAGACATTTATAAGGCAGATATTTATTTCAAACTTGGTATTTAGGTACAATTTGTTGATTTGTCTATATTATTTAGCCACCCCATAAAAATTCATTTTTATTTAGGTATAAATGGAAATTGGGGATTAATACGTATCTATTTAATACTACATATGCGGGTATGGGGTGGCAACAAGGATAAACATGCATTTTTCTTCCTCACATGATCTTTCATTGTAAATCAGATGCGTGTCTTGCAATTGTGCTTTTGATAATATCGAGATTCTATGCGACCATTTCAAGTTGTGGTTTGAATGCTATGCTTCTTGCAATAATACAATACCTAATTGTGCTTATGGCAATAATTTATTGACAATTGTCAATTGCGCAAAGTTTTCTTGTCTTTTTTATTTCCCTTAAAGAAGCTATACATTGTGTGCCAAATATATTGCAAGATTGGAAAAGGAAAATATTATATCATCATAATTGGGCATTTTTATCATTGATGTACAAGAGTTTCTTCTTTACTAAGCTTTTTATTTCATCCAGTATAGATATTCCTTATTACATAGCACATTAAAAATAGAGCAAAAATTTCAAATTGGTTTGATGCAAATCTAAGTCTTTTAAACCTTTGAAAATGAATGTTATTTATACTAGAAAAGAGCACTTTTAAGGGTACGAGGAATCCACATGCTCAGGGAAATGTGAATCCTAACTATTTTTCAATCATGAAAAGATAAATAGTTTCCACTGCCTTTGTGGGGACTCGAACCATGGATTATGGCTGGGGTTATTCATGCATTACGAAGTGAGCGCTCTACCGCTGAGCTACCAAGGCAGCGTTGAGATGGTGAACTAAAATCTAAAACATAAACATTAGAATGCCGTATTTTTCTTTTGTTTGCATAAAAATTGCAATTTTTGCCTCATTGGAATGCTCAATTTGTAAGTAAATTATGCGAATGCGTATATCAGACAAAATATAGATAATGTAGATACTAAAATCAGGCTATTCACAGCTCGAACAGGGCGAACTCAGAGTCATAATTCCCGCCCGGTTTTTCGAGCAAAACAACGCGGGTTTGTTACATTATCATTCAAAATCAACACAAAAAATTTATAAAGTATTATTTGTAATTCAATAAAGAGTATCAAGCTTACAATCTGTCAAAATTTGAAAACAGGCGAATCGTTCGAACATCATAAAATTTTAAGGTTTCGGCGAAAAAGGTTTAAATTTTTCGAAGTAGTTTATTGACGTAATTTTGACCTTGATAATGGACGTGAAATCACTACTGAAGTCTCGTGTATAAACTAGAGACTCTATTACCTATTACATATGTACGCCAAAAATTGTATTATTCTGATATGTGTAAGTAGGTAAAAAGTTGCAGTAAAGTTGCCGTTGGCAAAAATGGCACCCATTTAGGGACTGTAGCCTTAAATTGGATCATTTCGCATGTGTGAGTTATTTACGAATAATGTTCATCATTTTTTTCTTTCTGAAGAACGAATTTAAAGCAATTATGAAGCTTACTTTCTGTTGTGCTGCTGGTCAAGTCTATTTTGAGATATACGAGGATCTCATCCCCTTTGAAACAAAAAATACGAGACTCCTAGCATTGACATCATAGAAAATGCTACATATTTCGCTAGAACATCCTATACATTTATGTATATCAATATTTAGACAAGTTGTCATACTATGCATATTTTATGTGTTGTTTTGGATAAAGTTTCAGTCATCTGCAGTCTAGAAAAACAACGTCTCGTCCAAGATTAAACAGAGTCATACATATATGAATGAATTTTAAAGTATGTGAGTGCCACTCACATTCTTGTTTATAACGGGTACAGAAATACATTACAATCAACAAGACCATAGTCCAATGAAATATCGGTCAACTATAAATTTTATGTCTGTGGTTAATTCATTATTTGAATAAATCAAAGCCATATTTGTTTGTGTTGGCTGCAATGAAAAATCTATAAAAAAATCTTGTATTATTTCCGTTTCGATTTTATAGATATGAGTACACATTATGTTACCAAACTCTATCACGAATCCTGTTTGTTTGTTGTATCCCGTTGTCCTTTTATATTTAAACAGATACTGTTATTCATGTACAATAGGTTTTGAAGCAAGCACGCTTTGTAGACACTATTAAAAAAAAAAGCTCTTCTAAAGTTCAAATTACAATTAGTTAGTGTTCGGTGTTTTCTTATGCGAATATTATATTTGAAAACATATTACCCAGATAATTTTTATCTAAAATGACGTTAAAATATTCAAAAAATATGATTATTTTAAACAAGTTAGCTGAATTTTCTTGTGCTGGTTGCAATATTGATCAATCTAAAATAATATCTGATTTTGATGTTAAAAGTCCAATACTTATTTTGAAACGTTATCTATATTTGCTTAGTTATCGAACAAATAATGGCATAGATTATTCTTCACAAATGAAAAGTTTATTTAAGATACAAGCAGCTATGAAATAAAGCAGTTTCGCAGATCCGTCACCGTTTGAGAATAAAGTCAGCCGGTTTTTTAAATTCCTACTGAACAAACTAGATAGCCTGTTAAGATTTTAAACCTAATTTTCTGTATGCCATATCACATGCTGATTATTAAACACTGATATTTCTTATTTTTCTTACGGCGAATGTTTTTTTATTTGTTTTGAAAAATTGTTATTACTGAGCATTCAATGTCTTTTTAAATATTGAATGTATACATTTTACCATAACAAGTAATATCAGAAGTAACAAAATGTTAATAATTTTACTTATATCAAGGTATTGTTTAACAATTTTAATATCTTTAACTCATGAAACGAATTTGTCAATGTCTGTATCGAAATACTTTACATAGCAATAATTTTAAATTAGTATAGCGAGTCGCCTTGTTAGTGTGGTGGTAAATCTGGCGACTTTAAAAGTATATGATATCTTTAGCAAGGGTTCGAATCCTCCAACGTCCGTTTTTGTCGCTCTGAATGGGATGCTTTTCTAAACTTAAAGACTACGCGCGCCCATAACTAAATTACAGCATATCCGCGAAGAATTTTTATCACGGTTGGGTTCGACAAGTACATTGAAGTATGGGCTGAGATGTCCGTCGAGATATGATAGTCAGAAGCTTCCAGATGTGTGGCTTTTCGGTGGCTTACGATAGGCCTGTGTACAGCCTAATATATCTTGAAAACATACC
>JXSR01S007790.1:15181-27068 GCA_000969725.1 Ophiothrix spiculata
AATTAAAATGGGTAAATAAATTAATAAAGGTCGTGAAAAACACATGAAACTGATCAATTTTATACTTTGAATCCTCAAAACACCATGTTGTATTTTGCCTTCAAAACTTTGTTCTAAATGGGACGTAAAATGTGTTTATGGTTAACGGAGAAAGATGAATAGTCTTTTTCGTCACAATAATGATAAACAATTTGGCGACCTTTGATGCAATTTTCAGTGACGGAAATTATCACAGTTAAGAAACATGAAATAGCTCCAACATTGATGGTTCTCTCGACCATTTAATGCCATTTTAATTTTTAAAGACATTCGTATTTCCATTATTACTCTCTATAGTTCAACCCACCAAAATTTCAAGGAAATCGGATCATGCACAGTGGTTGAAACATTGGCATACACGTTAAAGTAGCTTTAACCTTTTTGAGGAAGCCTGTTGACGCCTTTTTGAACTTAATCGTGGACATATACTCGCTAGTAAAGATTTATGTATAAACTTGAGATTCTATTCCTTTTGCATGCCAATTGTGATATTGTGGCATGTGTAAGAAGGCAAAAACTTGCATTAAACATGACATTCCGTCATCTCGCTTGTGAAATGTAGCCTTAAAATCAGCCTTGGACATTTAATTTTTAATTTTTACAGTTGGCGTGCTGACCACCTCTTTATATTAAAAACAATATTCAATTTTTCTGATTTAAACCTGTCAATGCTATTTGTGGTAAAAACCAAGTTACTTTTTACATTAACCATTAACCTTAAGATAACGAGTACGAAATCTTAAGAATACTTAAATAAGACAGCACAAAATAGTGCTAGTGCATAAATATCAAAATAAATGACACGTCAAACTAGGCGTGTGTTAGTTAATCAAGTTAACATCGACCATATATGTTACCTGATATGTCCGGGGTGTTCAATATTAATAACCTTCCCATTTTCAACAATACGCAGGGTAGTTCATGTCAAATTGCGACCGTCCACCACGATTGAGCCGTAAACCCGGCCTTCAGTTTTCTTTACAGTTGTTGTACGGATTAAAAAACACATCCAAACGAACATCATTTGGAATCCAGTAGGGTAATTTTTACCATTCAAAACTTGAAAAGGAGCTAAAGCCTTTTCAAATTAGACTCCTACTGTGACATGTGTCTTATATGTCATAAGAATTTTGTTTATCAGTCAGCTGAATTGCCAGTGACGAAGTAAACAATAAGTTTGATTAACTACTCACTAATGTTGATCCTGCAGTCAAAGAGTTCAAATACTTGGTTAAAACTGTCCGATACAAAATATTACCCAATGTTGAAAGGATTATCATTATATCTTTCCTGTTTGACATCAGTCCTAAAAACTGTACCGTATATAATTAACAATAGCCATCTTGTTGAAGGTTGATCAAATCCAAAGCCACTTATAAAACATGTTTTGCCACATGCAAAAGAACTGACTACAAAATGCTCAAACGGTAGACAAAAAGAAAACACAATCAAGATATACAGCCATTTTAATATCCCACATACAAATTCACGGATCAAGTACATTGGGATTTTGAACTTTCATGTTTCATATGTTTGCTGTCTTTTCAATCACACCGTATGCCATCAATTATGATTACAGTGATAGACGGTGCATCATTCTAATATTATATAGCAACTTTGCAGAATATGTGTGTGTTTACATATGTGCATGGTTACAACCGTCGTTTAGTCTGGTTAGAAAAATAAAAGTCAGTTTTGTTTCGATTTCCACCCTGTATAATTTATTTCATGTCACCAACCACACTCACACAAAAAAATTAAACATAGCAGCGGGGATTGTTTTTAAAAAATTAAATACAAAAAGACAGGAACAAAAACAAACAAACAAACCAAAGCAAAACAAACAAGCACAACATGAGTTTCACAATAAAATGGCTTCACTTTACTTTTAATAAACAATAGCCACCGTAATCATGGTAATGAAGTAAGACAGACGCTTCTGTTTAACTATTGAAGACGACCAAATGCCCATACTCCAAAGACACATCATAAAAATATTTTTGAAACATGTTCATTTCAAAAAGCATCGAAAGCAGATGTGAAGAATTCCTGATAATGATTTTAGTAGTTCTGTACAAATATGTCTTTAAAAATAAGGTGTAATTTAGATACCAATAGTTTCTTATTTTAAAAGCCGTTTTGCAGGGAAACTAATCAAATTTCAATGTAAGAACCACATATCTTCCAAGTTTTTTTTCTTCAAAATTTCTTTTTCAACTCTTCATTAGGCTATGACAAAATTCAACATCAGGTCATGTTTAATATAAAAGTTACCATAATGGGCATTATACCTTTTTATGCCATGGTCGTACAATGCCCATATTTGGGCATAAAAGCAATATTTTCGAGAATTTAACCAACTTAGCGAGATTTTTTTGACAAAATGGTTTTTTTTGCCAGGATGATGCAGAAGTTAAAGGTCTGTAAGAATCTATCAAAAACTCCTTTTTGAAAAAATGGTCTCTAAGCCGTTTTGCAATTCAGCTCTTCATATAAAAAAATTCAATCTCACAAACTCATTCATGGATCAAGTACATTGGCACTCTGAACTTCCATGTTTCATGTGTTTGTTGTCTTTCCACTCACTCCGTATATGCCATCAATTATGATTACAGATTGCTACATGGCATGTTTGATTGATAAGTGTGCCGTTCTAACCATAGCTACTTTGCAGTGTATGTCTATTGGTAACATAACAACCATCGCTGATTCTGGTTTGTAAAATGAAAATTGAGTTTATTTTGTTTTTCCACCCTGCATACAAGGGCGGACTGGGTTCTCAAACCGTGGCAAATAATATTAGATAGGTTGCGCAAACTGTCGTACGGTCAAACCGAACGGAAAAATGGACAACGCCATTCAAAATGTGCATCCACGCATTGAATGTCTCGTAAGCCATAACGCGTATACAGCAATGTTTCCACTGTTTCATATTGCAATGAACGATTACATCATTCAATTTATTCATGATTATTTCATATTTGAATGAAACTTGTGTCATTCAAAATTTACAGGCATCTAAATTAATGTTCACTCATATTGTACAATGACTTTTTCTATTCAATGTTGCATATTTGCACAGATATCTAGCGATTAATTTGGATCTTTTGCATACGTGAGTTGAACTTTTCTGATTTCCCATTCACTTGCGTGTTTAATATTCTCGTCCAAAACATCAGATTGCGCAAGGGGTAAACGATGAAATTGAACCGTTTACACTTACACACCTAATAGAACTTATGAAGAAATACGGTGAAAAGACCGTATTTGAACGATTGATTTCGTATGAAATGCAAAAACACACGGTTCAAATTGGTTAGATAGAAATAGTAAAGCTCCTTTTAGTGTTTATATCTTAATACACTGTGAAATAATCAGTTACGTTGCCCTCTATTGACAAGTGTCAAAAAGAGTTAGAGGCTGGCAGACGATGGTGGCCGCGGCAACTGCTATTGGTTGCCGGACGATATCGTAGCCGATCCCCTGGCTGCGTCATGTCCTATACCGCCGTCTGGCGTACAGCCGTTGGGATTCGTAGAAAAATCAACTTCCGGGATGATCATTAAAATTATTTTCGTAACAAAATATGATAAAATATATAAACAGTGGGGTTCACGCGTGAACCCCAGCGGATTTATAATAACATAATTATGTTGATTACTATAAAATCACTTTTGTCATTTTTTGAGGAAATATAAAAATATGATCTTTGTAATTATTTTCTTCAATACGTGAGTCACGTGACCCTATAGAAATACACGTAAATCGTACCCTAAATTTGCATTTTAGAAATCCCTCGTCCCTTAATCTAGTGGATACTATTTATCATGTCCTATGCCGCCTGGAGGCTGGAGCGATGGATGGATAGGGGGCGGAATGTCTCACTATTATTAACTAGGCAAAAACGTAATAGTCACGTGCCAAGCCGGGAAATTCAATTCTTCTTCCCGCTGATTTTAGTGCAAAGAACCCGCTCACTACTCACAATAAATCACTATTTTTGTGAAAATAAAGAATAGTTGTAATTGATTAAATTCATGAATGTCAATATAAAACTCATATCTAACACATAATATAAAGTAGAAGTTGTGAATTTTATCATATAAGCGAAAAAAGAGAGATTTTTAGACTAAAAGTTTTTCGAAAAAAACCTGAACATTTTCACTCATAAAATATCACATTTTCACCTCGGAGATTTCTCCTTTTCGACATTTGAATATACCTATGTGTACTCAAGAGCCTTGGGAATCCTACAGCCGTCTAAACGGCTGTACATTTATATGGAAGTATATTATTTTTTTTTTCAAAACAAGTTGCTAAATTCCAAATGGCCCATCTACACTGTGCAAAATATACCGCCCGTACATATGTTCTGCGTAAGTTCTATGGCAAGGTCACATGTACACGTACAGATTAATTAGATGCACGATGTTTTGAAACATATTAATGAGATAACATGATTTTCATCGGACGGACACGTGTTATTAACAAGCCAATGGCGAAAGCAGAAACACTTGTCGGACCTTCCGATTCGGGTATGGTTTAGAATAAAATTAATTTGAGCCTTTTTATACGTCCAATCTACCGTTAAGTAGCTCTAAAATTCAGAAAAACTCTTGGGATAATTTAGTTAAATTTTGGAAGTAAACAAAATGATTTTCGAGCTGCATTTGAATTTTAGACTTGGTGATCACGAGTGAAAATTTTCCGATTTTGTTTAATAGACTTTTTGGTCAAGAATTTATTTTTAAATCTGCTGGTTCTCATAAATCTGTTTTTGTCAGAACTTGTACTTTATACATGTGTTAGACAAATGTTTAATATCAATATTTCTCCGTATGAAATATTATGACTATCGCTAATAACGTGATAATTTGTGTATTCCTTTATCTAGGTAAATTTGCTTTCTCATTATTTATTTTTGAAACCTATCCAGTCCCTTATTTTGACCTTCCCTGGTTAGCGCATGACTTTTACGTTCTTGCCTTGTTAACACTATTACACTTCTTTACCATGTTTATTCATAATCATTGATTTATCGACTTGTTTTTCATATAATTAACAAAAGAATAGTATATCTACGTTTGCATATATACCATATTTCAGTACGGTACATTAATACGTTAAATGTTAGCGCTCTCGTTCTCGTATACGAAAACGCGACCTTTTCGACCATGTCACGATCGAAGCGAGCGTAGCGTGTAACGGATGAGGTCCAGGGGCCCGCCTTAGGGCCCGGTGGGGGTTCAGGGGGAAAAGCCCCTGGAAAATCTGGGGTTTTATGCAAATTTAGGGGTCATAGAACACGGATTTAGTGAAGCAAAAAACATAGAAATATGCACAACACATATTATTTATTATGCGATACGGTGCCATATTAGCAAAGACGGTGTAACAGGTGGGGTCCAGGGGCACGCCGTAGGGCTCCGGTGGTGGTCCAGTGGGCGAAGGCCCCGGAAAAAATTGGGGTTTTATGCAAATTTAGGGGTCAAAGAACGCGGATTTAGTGACTATTTTTGAATCAAAAATCATAGAAATATCCACAACACATAATATTATTTATTATTAATTTGAGTGGAGTTAACACATCCCCCATCCCCCGAGGACCGTCATTAAAGACTGATTACGGAATAACCGACCCATATCGGTCTCAAGTGTTCTTCCCTTTTTTTCTCTTCTCTTTTTTCTTTTCACCTTTTCCCCTTTCTTTTCTCTGTTTTCTTTCCTCTTTCTTCTTTGTGAGTAACCGACCCTGAGCAGGCACAAAACCAAACGGCCCATGTGGCGATCGCCAAACCGCCACCGTTGCCAGTCCGCCTAAGCTGCATAATTTATTTCATTTCAACTAAAACACTCACATCCACATGCACGAATCGGCTCCATAAGTTTCTTTCAGGTATCCAAGAGACAATTAGCATTTTTTCCTCGTCCAAGCGAATTTCAATCGCACTCAATATACGTATGTATATACGTATGTATATTGATTATCGATATTAGTGGATGGCAGAGTCAAAACAATTGATTTAAACTTGTGTGCAAAATCAATGCAATAAAGAATACATGCGCATTGTTTTCGAACTGACGAACGAGAAACTGTGTGACTGTTGAAGTTGCTGATCTTTATACGTAACAAATGATCATGTCCGTAGTGGTTCCACAGATCACACACAATACACGTATGAACATATAAAAATCAGACCATCTTTACATTCGATTTTGTTCACAAAGTGAAAAATTAGTGAAAGGGGCGACCTTCTGGTCTATTATAAGACTCTTTTCTATAGCACATCATCATGTTTGCTTTAGTTGGATTCAAGAGTAATGAAACTAGAATAGAAATTATTACCTATAGACTTAACGTGTGGTAAAATGTCCACTACATATATTTGAAACCAGGTCGCACGTGTTATGATTTTATCAAACAACTGATGATATTCGCGTTTTACCCAAGTTAGGTTATATATTATTTTTTAAGTGAGTAAGTCCTTTTTAAAGCTTTCATTACTAAGCTCACGACCGACGGAAAAAGAAACATGCCGTCTTGGAAGTTGGAACAAGATTTCATTGCAATAAATAAAACATATAAAATAATTAACTACTTCATTTCAACAAAGAAGAGCAACTTATGGGTTTGTTTGTTTGTTTTCCCAGGTAACCCATGAAATAATATTATAAATTCAAAATATATTACTATATTCAAATTTAACATAATATACAATTTCGTTACAAGTTTTCATCGCAATAAATAAAACAAATGAAATTAACTACCTCATTTCAACATAGAAGAGTTGGATTCTGCAACTAATGTTTTTTTTTATCAGATGGCCCATAAAATAATATTATTAATTCAAAATATATTACTATATTCAAATTTAACATATTGCAACATCGTCGACTGTGGTTTTGGCGCAAAATTCAAATGGCGTTTTCAAAACCTTGGTCTGAAAAATTTGTTATGGAAGTTATAATGATATCTTTATGAAGTTGTTTTAATGTTTCTTTTCTTTAATTATTTTGCATTTGATTAATTGACACTAATTTAAATAACTGTGGGGCTAGCCATAAAATTTAATGATGGCGGGTGCTCGCTTCTACAAGGCCATTCAGAATAAGCAATTCTTTGATAGCTGATATCTGTCGAGATATCCATCTTGAAATGGCCGTTTTTCAAGACTCATCGGTTAATGTTATCTCACGTGCCTTACTTCGGATTTGCGTAATGCGCATGTGCGTTTAGATTGATACTACTTTTTAGAAGAACATGTCATCAAAAACCTGTGTGCAGTCGGGTGTGACGTCATTTATAAGAACGATAAATGGTTATTTACAATCTGTTGACATGTTCCTAAAATTATTTACATTGGTTTGCTAAGAATGACGATACACTAGATATTATCGATCTTTCCGTCAGTTGTCGCAAGTTTTTCGATTCAATACATACCAATGACCATGAGATATGCACCAATTTTTGTCATCAAAGAAAGGTTCCAATGGTCGTAGCCCTCATATTTAACACTCAAAACACTTATTCTTTAATTATCAAAACTCAATTAGACCCGCACTCCTTAATGAAAACAGTATGGCGTCAATTCAGTACCACTGTCCGGTTCCTCGACCAATCTCCATCACAAATCTTTGCTGCCTGTGTACAAGCGAGGTGATTTTTTCCCCCTCGTAACTCTACACATATGAGTCTATATCTTTGAATATTCCCCCAAGAATGATTATACGCAGGTTACTTCCATATCCTGGCACTACTGAGCGAACGAAAGGGCCAATGGGCTAAATGACAAAAACCTGTTCTTGCAAAATGAAAAAATGAAAAAAAAAACCACCAACCTGTTTTTGTCTTCCGCGGACAACTACTTGAACGCAAGGTATTGGCATTACTAGAGTCCCTTTGACGTCTACCAATTCCAGAAATCATTTGGCAGCAAAAACCAAACGCACAGCCATACAACAAAAAGGGATTCCTTCGTTGTGCCAAACTAAGCTAAGGGGCTCTTTTAATGCATTGAACAACACACATTGGTAACATTGCTAAGATAATAGAGAAATCAAATATTAACTGTGGACTAGTTATACTTGCATACACCAGGATATACGCTATGTTGCAATACTTTTGATAACGGAGTGTACAATAATTTCGTTACAACGTTGATACAATTCTTTTATAGATTCATTAGGAATATCGGATTTTATCAAATTTCATATTTGCTTGACAAAACCAATGAGCATAAATCCTGCTTAATTTAGGAATCAATAACCGCACTTTTCAGCTTAAGATGAAAAAAATGGTGCGAAATAATATCAAAGCATTATCAAAACACCCGTTTAGATAAACATTTTCTAAAACTGCAATAATACAAAAGTGGTTTACCTCAGATCCACTTTCGCCCGAGGCACACTCATGCAATATACTATTAATCAAGTATTATTGTGTGATATTTTCTCTAAGAACTTCCTGGCTGGGATGTTGAATGAGAGCAATCAAGGCAACGAAAGAATTGTTGATGTAACTTGAGAAATAATTGGACAGATACGTGACACACATGTTCGGTAGAATATGCGGCAATATCACAAAATAAATTGATACGTTTCTTATGATTTTCTTTGGTTGCAGTATTGAAGTCTTTCTTTAATACCATCAATACTAATTATGCACTTCACAGTCACTCTTTTTAAAAATCAGCATCTCGAATTTTGACCTTGCATAATGACAAAATTAGTATCAAGTTAGAGCAATCTTTAAAAACCAGGCAGCACCACCACCACCTCCTACTTTAAATTGTCAAAATAGTTAAATTATTGACCTACATTTCGATAAGTACAGTCAACTGATTCTATTTTGGAGGATTGCTGCCAGACATCTGATCACAATTTGCATTTTGTTTTCCATAATTCGAATATCAAAGACGCCTATGCTCCATGTTAGTGTTCCCAACGGCAAGAAAAAAATCCAAACTGGAATCTTGACGACCAAGAAGCTTACAAGAAGAAAACAATCAGATTTGATAATTTACTCACCTACATTAAAATCAATCTCAACTTGAAATTTCAAGCACAGTTTTGACGTCCACTGTTAATTTAAAGAAATACTAATTATACTATAAAGTGTTAAAAATGAAGCGCCACCTGTCAACCATGACGTTGGTTTTTTTTTAACTGATTGGGTTTGTATTGGTAGATATTAACCCTCGTCCACCTAAGGGGGGTGGGGGGTGGTTAACGGATCGTCGCCGATTGCTCTTAAACGCAAAACAAAGTGACCCCAGGTATTTAAGTAATTGTTTTTACATCCTTTGCGGTCATTTCGATGAAAAAAAGTCGGGGTACCACCTTAGGTGGTGGTAGGGTAAGCCGTCAAAGTCCGTGTCGCCACGGACTTTGATGGCATTTTGAAAAAAATGTCGCCTTTTTTCAAATATCTGCATGCTAACAAGCTTCAACTTACAGAACATGTTAGAACTACCATTTCCTTGTATTTAATACCAAAAACCCCGATGAAAATCCGATATTTAGAACTTTTATAGCAATTTTTTGAATTTTTGTCAAAAATCAGATTTCGGCGAAATTTTCCGAGCTAATGATTTTGGTATCAATAGAAAGAGGAGACCCTAACCTATACTAAGGTATAAAACAACCACACTTTTGGTACGTAAATTTCATTTTCACATGGGGAGGGGTGGTAGAAAATACATTAGGTGGATTAGGGTTAATACCCTATAAACAATTTGGCTTAACCCTCAAGGGGGGGGGGGGGGATTCCGCCCCTTCCGATCTCGGAAACCGATTGACGAAACATCAAGTGTGGATACTGGTGGATAGCTCACAAAAAATTGAAATCGGACCTTGTATGACGTCATAGTGACGTCATAAGTTACGTCGTACGTCGTGTCATAAAACGCGAAAATCACCAAAAATCGCCAAAATCATGGTTTTTCGCTATTTTTTCAAGCAAAAGTTGCAATATTTAGAAATGATGTGAGTTAAAATACTTACGCATGTTCGTACTCGAAATAAATCAAATAAATACAAAAAAACATAGTGGAAGTGTATCCTAAAAACAAAAAACACGATTTGTATGTAATTTGTATTGAAAATCAGTTGTTTGTCAGTTTTTCGTTTGACCCAGCGTGTCATTACGCAACGCCACGTCCCAACCCTTGGTCCGATTTTCACAAAAATGGTTTTAAAATAAGTGCAAGACATTAAGAAAAAAAGTCAGGAAATTTTAGCGCGAAAAAGTAACAACCGGTGGAGGTATAACAAAAAAATGTCGGGGGTGGGGGCGGATTCCGCTCCGGCTCTTTTATGGTTAAATAGGACTTCTTTTTCTGTTATGGTCATTTGTTGAATTAAATTCGGGATCCCGAATTTAATTCACCGTGTATAAGTATAGGAAAGCATGCATGTTTTAATCTATATACTTTTCTGTAGCAAAACAATTTTTTGGCAAAATACAAATTGAAAAATCTATTAGACAGTCACATTCCTTCATTTTAGGCTGTTTAATCAAAACCATTTCTGATCAAAATCTTATAGTATTTTATTTAGTCATCAGTGGCGGCACCAGCATCTCATTAATAGGGGGGGAAAAATAACGCGCGCGTAGCGCGCAACAATTTTTCGGACCAAAAAGTTAAACGCACGCATAGCGCGCAAAATATTTCGGACACATTTGGTTATTTTGCCTAAAAAACGCATATTTTGGCTAAGTAATGATATTTAATACTGAAATACGCGCAAAGCGCGCAAAACTTGTACAAGTTATGTCAAAATGATCAATGAAAAGGGATAATTGAGAGAAATTTGCGCCTAAAACCTTCTGATTTTTTTTCGGGGGGAGGCAAAAATATGCTCTTTGATGAATGCATTACCGAAACTGCAAAATGCTGTTTGATGAATGCATTACCGAAACTGTAAGTTCGGACGACAATAAATCTAACAGTACATCAATTTGGTATTTGCACGTAGGGTCATTTACTAATAATTTTTAGTTATAATAATAGAGCGTATTTTTTACAGTTAGAAGCATTTACTCTATTATAAATATTCTGTTATTCATTTATACAATAAAATGAATATTTGCGTATTTTTATATTTTAATTCAGCAAAAATATTAAGTGACAATTTTTAAGCGCTCATTTTAAGGTAAGGTTATTATATCTTAAGTTATACAAAAGTCTGCCTCTTACCAAAGGTACTTACAATGTATCTTTTAATGTTACGAGCGAGACATAGATGCTTTAAGAGCAGAAAAAGATTTTAGCGTCTCAGAATATGTTGTTGAATACATAAACTGTAATTGCTCCATCAAATAAACATTATGTTGTCATGTTCTCAGTATATGCTACGATGCATTATGTAACATATTCAAATAGACAACATGACAATGAATACCTAGTCTTCTTCATATTCTGATGATCAATATTAATGAAAACAAAGTGCATCAAATCAGATACTTGAAACGTGATCTTGAATTCAACCCGCCGATCTCAAACTCGCAAGATGTCTGCGGATAATAAGCTCATAAACACACTACACACGGAAACATCCATTTGAAAACTCTTTTGGGATTGGCGAACGGAATTATCAATGTTCATAGGCAAGATACATTATGGGTAACTTGTAAGTTCAGTGCAAATGAACGATAAATACAGCAAACATTTTGAGCAAAATATTGTAAAGGTCGTTGGTTAAAATATTATTTTTGCAGATTTATAATGTTTTACCCTTCCTAAAAACACCTGCAAAGTCTCATTGCAACAAATGATTGGAAATATTAAATATATCTAAATATACTGAGGACCATCAATAAAAAAACATATGGCTTATTGATGTTTAA
>JXSR01S007790.1:34491-48483 GCA_000969725.1 Ophiothrix spiculata
ATCAATAAGAGTGCCAGCAGTAGAGAAGCAATTTCGATTGGATATTCATTTGATCAAGAAACGGGTGCGGACATTACCACTTTCAAATTTTAGGGCCCCCGAGGGTCCTTCATTAATATGCATAATTTGATAACATTGATATAATTGATACAATTTTTTTACTACTGATTGCTTCGATGTATATTCAACTAAATATGAAATTTGTTTCATTGTAATTAATTCAATTTTGACAAAGTGTTAAAAATAGGGAAATCAGGCTCTGATTGTCATTCCGTAATAGCTCCTAAATGATGCATTAGCGATTACTGGTGAAAAATATATGGTCTTAATGTTACGGTTTATTGTTAAAGTACTCTTTTTGCACTTACGAAAGCAAGACGAACAAACAAACAAACAAACGAGCAAGCTTACAACAAAGTACCACATAGTGAATGCAATAATGCATTCAAAATGTTAAGCCGTATACCGTATTATCTTTGAATAGTTTCGAAAGAACATTAGAACCAAAAAAGGAGAGAAACGCATGCCCCTTTTTACCTTTCTCTTTAAATGTCAGTAACCTACCTAACCTGAGCATAAATCGATTGCAAAGCGGAAACGAACTGATTTAATAATTTACAAACTCAAATCGTGTCATCTATTAGTAAAATATTTCCCTCGTGATTTCTTTTGTCCCTAAAAAGAAGTTGATTCTACGTGTGGTTTATAATAGTGTAGGCTATGGTTTCATTTGCGTTTAAAGTGGCAATCAATAGTCGAGCTCTATTATAAATTCATTTAAGTTCATTTTGCTACGGTCTATGGTTAGACATTTTTTATTATTTGTTTTATTTTTTAAATGGATCTGAACATAATTAAACAAAGGAACTTTATATTGCCAGTATGAGTAAAATATACTAGTGGGAGAGTTTTACTCTCATTTCTTTTGTTCAGTTTGCGAATAAAAAAGGTCAAATTGAAACGAAACTATACAACAATGATAATTATACTTTTTTTCCCTTTTCGATCTTATACTTTGGAGGATAGATAAGAGGAGCATAATATTGCGAGAAATTCAAAATAAGGATGCAGATCCACAACATGAATTCATACCTGATGGCGTAGAAACGACACCATTGTGAGGCCGTTGTGAGGTAATAATTGAACACAGTCGGCGGTGGAAATGAGCAACCACTCATCATATTACCTGTTCAAACAAAGTGATGTGCTAAATAATACGATTTATGTGATATTTCGTACCAAGGTCGAACATACGGGCTGCACGTTAAGACATATCAGTTCGGCGGAACTCACAATTCGGATACCCACGCACATTTCGTATCCGAATTATGATACCCGTATCAGCATAAGGATATGGAGGGGTCTCTGAATTCTGATACGCCTGTCGTGGCGCAGGAAACAAATCGATAGCGCAAGCTTTCAAGTGCATGTAGAACATCTTTCTTGCATTTATGATAAATGTATCTGTGGAAATGTCATTTTCATATGTGCAATTTCAGTGGAACAGCTTCGAAACAAGTCCTGATAGCTTCTTATCACAGAAGGCAAAATAATTTGGCCAATAATTTCTTAGAATTTAGATGACAAATGGTGATAATTTTATTGACTTTTATATATACCGGTATGGTGCGCGAGGAAGCTGAATATTTATTTCAGATGAGATTCCGTTTCAGCTGTTTTTAATCCAAATTCGGATACGGGTATCAGAATTGTGATACGGATTATCCAAATTCGGATACGAGTTCCGCCGAACTGATATAGACAGTTTAAACACTTATAGACAGAGGAGCACATTTTTGTGTTCAATGCGTAGTGTGTTGGAAATCAGCCTGAAGAATTCCTTGCCTGTCTGTATTTGAAATATTGTTGGGTGGCATATGTAGGTTGCTCTGGCAAAATGAGAGGAAAGTCGCAAACTATATAAATGACATATAAAGTAAAAATAGGGTTAAAAAGTCAAAGTTAGTTTATTGACATAAAACGCCTTCATGAATAAACATTTACCTATACCTAAAGTTTTGAAGGTCAACTTTGCCGGGAAGTATTATCACGGTTAATTGATTGCATATTGCTATTATAGACTGTAGTAATAAGTATCTTTGAAATCGATTTGCAGCTAAATTTTATCGGAATATGAATGGACTGCTTTGGACTTCGATCTCTACATGAAGAACGGGGAAAGAAAGTGTATGTCATTCACAAGCTGAGAATATAAACTCATAAACTCAATTCTGAAATTTGCGGCTTTCCTCTCATTTTGCCAGAGCACCCCTCATATGGTTTATTCAGTGTCTTGTCGATATGCCTCGATCGATACTCATCGACACGCAGTCTTTACACGCGCTATGCACAGGGAATAGCGCGTGTAAAAATTGCTCGTCTATGGGCGTCGTGCAATGCATATCGATAGTCTCTGAATACACGAGGAGGAAACGCAAAAACCCCGTGTTACTGACAATTGGAGTCCGCATAATTTGGTCCGAATTTTGTATCCGTTTTTTTCACGATCTCTTCAAACATAGTTCAATTTACTCTCACAAGCACTCAAAATGTTATTCTACTGTGAGTGTGGTAAATTAGAAATAATGTGTGTCCCAGATGCAGATTTACGCTAACTTCGTGGAAGCAAGTCTCATAATACATTTTCTTTAGAAACCACATTTTGTTGGTGCAAAGCACCACACACTAGTCTTATCTCTATGAGTTATGTATTGGTATGCAAGGCTCCACTTTATCGGTAGCCATAATTGATATGGCCTGACCTGTTTTTTTTTAGATGAATGTATACGTATATTGGTATTGATTAGAAGAATAACGTAACACTACCATATCGAGTTGTTTGCCAACCTGAAACAGGAACTAATTTACAATTTGCAAGTTTATTCAAGTAATAGAAATAAGTGTTAATAGAATGACAGCTGAAGTGTAATCAGAAAGACTTTATTTATTTGGTAATTGGTGTTTTAAATGTTAAATTTCATTTGTACACATCTTAATGTTAACAAAGGTATATAGTTAACGTTTAGAAATAAACTGCATGTCAGTGGTGTCCTACCCATGATACTTGCAGCTGAATTAAATAGATGTTTCCTGATTATTTTTGTCGAACCAACAAGTCTTATCGATTTGAAGTCGGAATGTATTAAATTTGCAAAGAACGGCTAAAAATTATACCTCTGAATCCAATTCTTGCAAATTACTGAGCGACACACTGAGTGTACAACCAAGGAGAATGAACATAGGAGGTGACACTTAGTAGAAATCGTGGCTCCATTATTTCAATTTCTGCGTCCCAGGTATGAAAGAGGGAGGTATGATATTGACATTTTTGGGTGTTATCGATGCTCTTTTTTATTTATTTATTTATGTATTATTTTTCAAGGTTATTTTTATTTTAAATATTGACATCAATTTTATTTAAATTAAAAATTCTTCAGCAAACATTACGGCCTTGCCGGGACTCAATCCCCACCTCTCAACGAAAGTATAGCAGCGCTACCGACTGCACCATGTAGGCAGATGAAATATTTCTGTTGAATAATTACTTTTATATGTACAAAATGCCGCGACAATCTTTGATCACTCTTAAAGGGTATAAATTTCGATAATGAAAATGGAAAAGTTGGATGAAGGAGAGATGTAGACCTATCTTTACGTTTAGAAATAGGCCTACCATACATCGGAGATGGGTTAAAGTATACCTTTTCTGATTCTTTGTGATTAGTGGAACAGAATACTTAAAGGAGTATGTCCTTTATATTTGACATCAATCATAAAAACTGTACCGTATATAATTAACAATAGCCATCGTGGTTGAGGTTGATCAAATCCAAAACAGGTTTGCCACATGCATAAGAAATGACTGCAAAATTCGTCAACGCCAGACAAAAAGAAAATAAAATCAAGATATACAGCCATTTTAATATCACACATACAAATTGACAAATCAAGTACATTGGCATTTTGAACTTCCATGATTCATATGTTTGTTGTCTTTTCAAACACACCGTATGCCTTCAATTACGATTACAGTTGCTAAATTGCATATGTGATGGACGGTGCATCATTCTAATATTATATAGCTACTTTGCAGAATATGTGTGTGTTTACATATGTGCATGGTAACAACCGTCGCGTCGCTTAGTCTGGTTTGAAAAATAAAAAGTCAACTTTATTTTGATTTCTACCCTGTATACTTTATTTCATATCAGCAACCACAGTCACACATAAATTTAAATACAGCAGCGGGGATTTTATTTTGTAAATGTAATACAAAAAGACAGGAACAAACAAATAAAAAAACGAAAACAAACAAACCAAAGCAAAACAAATAAGCACAACATGAGTTTTACAATAAAATGGCTTCACTTTACTTTTAATAAACAATAGCCACCGTAATGAAGTATAAGACAAACGCTTCTGTTTAACTATTGAAGACGACCAAATGCCCATACTCCAAAGACACTTCATAAAAATATTGTTGAAACATGTTCATTTCAAAAAACGTCAAAAGCAGATATAAAGAAAAATAAATCTCACAAACCGTTCATGGATCAAGTACATTGGCACTTTAAACTTCCATGTATCACGTGTTTGTTGTTTTTCCACTCACACTGTATGCTATCAATTATGATTACAGGGAGCTACATGGCGTGTTTGATTGATGAGTGTGCCATTCTAACCATAGCTACTTTGTAGTGTGTTTCTATGTGCTGGGTAACAACCATCGCTGATTCTGGTTTGTAAAATGCAAATTGAGTTTATTTTGTTTTCCACCCTGCATGATTTATTTTATTTCATTTCAACTAAAACACTCACATCCCCTACCATTATTTTCGGTACTTACTGTTATCCTTACAAGCCATTTTTTGAAAAGGTAAGAATTTGATTCTTACCATTTTCCTTACTTTAATATTTTTTAACAAGTAAGGATTTGACTCTTACCAAATGTCTTTACCAATGAACAATAATTTAACCCCTTTCGAAATTGGATATTTTGTTTTCTTACTGTTATTCGTTCCAAGAATAGATTTTTGAAAAGGTGCGGATGTGATTCATACTTTTTTCATTGCCGGTGAAGCTTTGAAGAGGTAAGGTTTTTGGTAAAAGGATCCAATCCCTACTTTTTCTCTATCTAATCCCTACTTTTTCTCTACCAAAAAAAAGTAAATACTTGGGATTTACAGTGCAATATGCCACCCAGATTTGTAATTCTACATGGCCTCTGCACACTTTTCCGGTGTTTTCTGTGGCCAAAGTAACCCAATACCACACCTATCACCTCTTTGTTTGTGTTACAGACCAAGAAACTGTACTTGTGAAACTCCAACCATACTCCAACCCATCGTGCTGTCGCTACGCTCCCTCGGACTCAAATTTTGCTGCGCAAAATATTCGTTGATGGCAAGCTCTCGCGCCTTCGGCGCACGTTGGTCATAGGACATTACCGAGGGTCTTTAACAAAGACTAAGCACATCAAGGGGATGCTGAACCTTGATTAGGTCACATATGAACCATCGCTGCCCGGATCAGCTCCCTAAGTTTCTTACAAGTATCCACGAGACAATTAGCAGTTATTTCCCTGTCCATGGGAATTTGAAGCATGTATATTAAGTATCAATATTAGTGAATGGCAGAGTCAAAACAATTAATTCAAACTTGTGAAAGGTTACATGCGCATTGCTTTCGAACTGACGAACGAGAAACGGTGTGACTGTTGAAGTTGCTGATCTTTATACCTAACAAATGATCACAATACACGTATGTACATATAAAAATCAGACCATCTTTACATTCGATTTTTGTTCACAAACTTAAAAAATAGTGAAAGGGACTCCTGACTCTTTTTTCTATAGCACATTACCGTGGTTTATGCTTATTTTTGCTTAAATTGGATTCAATAGTAATGAAACTAAAATATAAATTATTCCCTAAAGACTTAACGTGTGGTAAAAATGTCCACCACGTTTATTTAGAACCAGATCGCACGTGTTGGGCTAATTATCATAAATATGACGTCACTACTTCCACGGCATAAAATAGCATTCGTCACCAACCATCTTTACACAGAATAACGAATATTGATTAAAATACTCTTAGGTTAAAAGGGAGAATTGTGTACAAACAAAGTAAAAGTTTAGAAAACTTTTATGATTTTACCCAACAACGGATTATGTTCACTCTTTGCCCTTTAACTTTAGGTTAACTATTACTGATTCTTTTCTAAGTGAGTAATTCTTTTTTTAAAAGCTTTCATTTCTAAACTCACGAGTGTAAAAATATAAACATGCCATCTTGGAAGTTGGAACAAGATTTCATTGCAATATATAAAAACATCAGTTTTTGACCAAAAATGTCAATTTTGGCCAAATGAAATTTTTTACTTTTTTGCTTTTTGGAATTTCGAAACCAATGTCTAGTAATACAGTGTGTCCCAGAATGAAGTTATCAAGATTTCAACGCCACACAATTCAAAAACCAAATATATGCAGTCAATGAAACTTAGTGACAATTATGCCCAATGTCTTGACTTACTGTGGTGCAAAAATAAAGAAAATCCATGCATTAGTTTTTTAGAAATGAGCATTTGAAGCTCCATAGGGGTTTGGACACTTTTCCCAGTTTTGGTAAGTTGTATTTAAAAATTCTAAGGAGATTTGCAGCATAACCATGCAAAGAAGAACGTCATCTTTACAGACAGTCGTGATAATATTTGTCCAATTATAAGTGTCTTTTGTTTTCAAGATTAATATTAACCTAAATCTGGTTCATTTTCACATGTAAAATCATTTAACATTAGGAAAATCATTCAGTGGGCCATTTGAAAATACGCTAACGGGCTGTTTAAGTGGTAGCAGTGGTTGTAGGAATAAGGTCATTCAAAGCAAATACAACACCTCATTGGTCAATGTAGAAAAGAGTATGATGATTGACCAATGCCTGGAAAGTGCAGATATCATTGAAACAATGGACAGATTTAATTAACATTTCCAGGAGCCAGATATTCCAATTGCATAAGTAGCCCATCTTAAAAAATGAAAGAAAAAAAAGAAAATAAGAAGCTTATGGTATCAGATATGAAAGAAGGAATTGAAACAAAGAAGCGTGTGGATGCCAAGGTAGAAGTCGACTTAAAACATTCTGCTGAACCTTTATTTAAACTCCAAGGCATCATCAAGAAGAGACAACATGTGAAACAAAACAGAAATGTTGGGTAAAGATGACATCCAAGCTTATATACTTCCGCTGCAAATTACCGCTTGATTTTTACAACCTCTGCAAACTGGGAAAAGTGTCCAAACCTCTCTGGAGCTTCAAACGCTCAATCCTAGATAATTAATGCATGGATTTTCTTTAATTTTGCACCAAAGCAAGAAAAGACATCAAGCATGATAGTCGGCAACTTTCAGTGTCTGAGGTATTTTAGTTTTTGAATTATGAGGCATTGAAATCTTGATAACTTCATTCTGGGACACACTGTAGTTTTCACAAATTTTTGATTTTTTATCTTATTTTTTGAAAAATTGCCAAAAATTTCCATTTTTGTAGCAGCGCTGGGATTTTTTTACATTTTTGACCTATTTTTGGCATTTATTAAAAACTAAGATAAAAGTAAAACAAATGAGAAAACCCTTCCTAGACATTTGTTTCTTGATGTCAAAAAGCAAAAAAAGTTCAAAATTTAACGAATGTAAATTTTAGTTAGGCTTTCCAGAAATTGTTGGAGCAAAAATACGGTTTTGGAATTTTTGGCGACAATTGACATTTTTGATCAAAAACTGATATCATCATCAGGTAAAAATCCGTATACTTATAAAAATGTATACTTTTATATAGTTTATGCAATAAGTTTGAGAGTTAGAGCATAAATACAGTTTTTGCCATTTGAATGTCTACACCAGCCTTAAACACAGAAGAGCAACTTATGGGTTTGTTTGTTTGTTTGTTTGTTTTGCAGATGACCCATGAAATAATATAAATTCAAAATATATGATATATATCCTACTTGCCCTCGTTCTGAAGTCCGTTTACAGTCTGATTCTGTGGATTTACCCCATCAACGGCGGGAGTATGTCAATTATAAATATTGTCTATTCATATTTAACATATACAATTTCGTTACAACTTGGTTAAAATTCTTTCATAGGTTCATTAGGAATTTTTGATTTTATCAAATTTCATATTTGCTTGACAAAATCAATTAGCATAAATTACTGCTTAATTTAGGAATCAATAACCTCACTTTTCAGCTTAAGATAAAAAAAAAATGGTGCGAAATAATATCAAAGCTTTATCAAAACACCCGTTTAGATAACCATTTTATAAAACTGCAATAATACAAAAGTGGTTTACCTCAGATCCACTTTCGCCCGAGGCGTACTCGTGCAATATACTCTACATCAAGCATTATTGTGTGATATTTTCTCTAAGAACTTCCTGGCTGGGATGTTGAAAGAGAGCAATCAAGGCAACGAAAGAATTGTTGATGTAACCTGAGAAATAATTGGACAGATACTTTACATACATGAACGGTAGAATATGCGGTAGTATCACCAATTGAATTGATAAGTTTCTTATGGTTTTCTTTGGTTGCAGTATTGAAGCCTTTCTTTAATGCCATCATTATATCTAAAACGCTAATTATGCACTTCAAAAGTCATTTTTATAAAAAAAAATCAGCCTCTCGAAATTTGACCTTGCATAATGGATAAATTAGTATCAAGTTAGAGCAATTTTTAAAACCTGGCACTGCCACCACCACCACCTATTCTTCTTCTTCTTCGTCGTCTTCTTCTTCTTACGAAGTAAGTACTTTAAATTTTCAAAATAGTTAAATTATTGACCTACATTTCGATAAGTACAGTCAACTGATTCTATTTTGGAGGATTGCTGCCAGACATCTGATCACAATTTGCATTTTGTTTTCCATAATTTGAATATCAAAGACGCCTATGCTCCATGTTAGTGTTCCCAACGGCAAGAAAAAATCCAAACTGGAATCTGTATATTAGATACAAGTACCCGACAACCAAAAAGCTTACAAGAAGAACAATCAAATTTAATTATTTATGACAACTGTGTTGTATCTCAACTTGAAATTTCAAGCACATTTTTGACGTCCACTGTTAATTTAAGTATAACCTTAATGACAATGTTGCGTTAATGTCATTTTATACGTAGATTTTGTGTTTCTCTACTGGAAATCATTCCCCAAATGCCCCAAAATAGGCGTGAAATGGACGAGCACAGGCACTCATCCCAAATAATAATTCAAATTGTTCGCTAACTATGTACAGGATGTCCTAGAAAGAATTAACTCCTAGCTTTGACGGGTTATAACTTTGAAAAAATACAAAATGTCTGGGACACCCTGTATATGGATTGCAGGAACTAATTTCACGGTTTAGAAGTTTTATAGGTGCAACACTGTGTTTGGGCTGTTTCGGTGCGGACTGACTGTCAGACGAAAACCCTAAATCCACGTATTTAGACAAGAATTATAAGATTTATATGCACGTGTGATAATGTAAACGCATATAACTTTGAAAAAAGCTAATAGTCAAAACTAAGAATTGAATGAGCTACATTTGCAATAATTAGCATGACCAGAAAAAACTTTGTTAATATTGAGTCTAGTTTATTAACGTTAAAGTATAAATTGAAAACACCCGGTAAACGATAAGTAAATATAAACGGGGAATATAAGAAGCGAATTAATATATTTCTTAACACGTGTACATAGCGTATTATATTAAATTTAACATGTATATTTTCATTAATCAAAAATACTCACCTCAGAGACCGGCTCTGCTAACTCTCAAGACCTTATTTCAACGAAAATAAGCAAGAAAACGAAGTATTTTAGTCATATTATTCATTAAATCTAGATACACGATACCAAAATATATAAAATACCAAGGATTGTTACCTTGCAACATTTTCGCGTAAAATTATGGGATTCATTCAATAGGTTGAAGTAAAAATTTAGAACTATGTTAATTTTTTCATAGTTATAAAAAACTTGTTTTGACATAAACTAAAGTAACGTGCACTCTAAAAAATGAAACTTACGCTAAGTTCATGCTACTTAGAAAATATTAATTTGAGTTACGTAAAAAATCTAATTTGCAGATATTACTCATAAGATATGCATTCTTATCACTCCAAATAACATGAAGTTATTTAAACTTGACATATTGGAGTTGCACTGACAGCATGGGTCCAATGATTATGAGTACGGTGTAAGAGTACGAAAATTGAGCAAGTGTTACTTGAATTTATCTAGCCGCCGTTATGTTTTCATCGTATTTACTGAATAAAGCCTGTTAAAATAGTTAAGTAAACATAAGTAAATATTATGTGTAACATGAATGAGTAACAATGACATAATGTATTTCAATTCGATCAACTAAATACAAAAGTAGAAACAACAAGTACAAATATTAAGTTGACAACACCTTCATGAAGATAACAAAATGTAAAATTGATACTTTTGCGTACACCAAACTCAAATCAGTTAAGTAAAAAGAAGTAGAGAAAATTGTAGTATATGTAGCCTACAAATAAATCTTGAGTTATAGTAAAAAGGACACTAAAAGAAGCCAAATTCATATTTTTACGTTTATGTGGTCAAATATGATTTAATATACACAAGAATATACACAAGAAGGTCCAATACATTCATTGGGTAGTTTTTTATACAATGTTATGATGAGTTACTATGGAACATTTACATTTCACATATAAATTTATGTTCTGCTCTATTGACAATGTGAATGGCTCTGTGGCGAATACGGCAGAGCATCAGACTCTTGATCCAGAGACCCAGGTTCGATTTCAGGTAGGTACAAAGGTAAGTTTTCTCATGTCTGTAAATGTAATTAAAAATTAGTAAGGAACCAATCGAGAAATCTCCTCCTCAAGAAAAAGTGAAATTGATTCATTTTTTTTTTATTTCAATTAATTTGTTGTAAGTCAAGCCCAATTTAAGCATTTTATTTATGAGGAATCTACTGACGCTATTCAGTTAAGTGAACGTTTTACTAAATTGAGTTTATAAGATGCAATTTATCGGCAATATTATGTGTTTGTAACTTAATTAAAAAGAGTTCTTTTAAACCGTGTCAATTAAGTACAACATACGTGAATAAATGCTTGTTGCACCTACTTAATAAAATCAAGGCAACCGTGTTGCACAGATATTTTTAAGTAAATTCAACAAATTATTTTTTAGAGTGTGGCAATAAATCAGCAAATTCATAGAATATATTCAGGTTCCACAATTCACATGGAAAATAACTGAAATTAAACAGACTTGCACATCGCGTTACGAAAATGGAAGTTCGGACGACAATAAATCTAACAGTACAACAATTTGGTATTTGCATGAAGGGTCATTTACTCATTTTTTAGTTATAACATTAAATAGAGCGTATTTTTTACAGTTAGAAGTATTTGCACTATTACAAAAATATGCTATTATTCATATATACGATAATAATATAAACATTTGTGTATTTTTATCGTTAATTCAGCAAAAATAAGTTAATTTTAAAGCGCTCATTTTAAAACCTATTATTATTATTATATGTTGTACAAAAGTCTGCCTCTTACCAAAGGTACTTACATTGTTCCTTTTAATGTTACGAGACACAATGCATTATGAGCAGCAACAGAGTTCAGCGTCACAGCATATGTTGTTGAATAAATGAACTGTCATTGCTCTATTAAATAAACATTATGTTGTCATGTTCTTAGTATGTTACAATGTATTATGTAGCATATTCAAGTAGACAACATGACAATGAATACCTAGTCTTCTTCATGTTCTGATGATCAATAAAATGCATCAAATCAGATACTTGAAACGTGATCTTGAATTCAACCCGCCGATCTCAAACTCGCAGAATGTCTGCGGATAATAAGCTAATAAACACACTACACACGAAAACATCCATTTGAAAACTCTTTTGGGATTGGCGAACGGGAATTATCAATGTTCATAGACAAGATACATTATGTGTAACTTGTAAGTTCAGTGCAAATGAACAATAAATACAGCAAACAGTTTGAGCTACCGGTGAACATATTGTAAAGGTCGTTTTTGGCAAAAATTATACTTTTGCAGATTTATACTGTTTTTTCCTTTCCTAAAACACCTGCAAAGTCACAATGCAACAAATGATTGGAAATATGAAATATATCTAAATGTACTGAGGACCATCAACGAAAACATAGGGGGTTACTGATCTTTAAGCGTGTTTTTCTCCATATCACCTTTACTCAAAGACATCCTCTGACGGACCATAACTTTAACTACAAGAAGTCAAGTGAAGTTCCATGAGGTGTCATCTTAACCCTTATAACATGGTCTTTGCGAATGTTTGAAAAAGGGTTAATGACAAGAGGTTGCATTCACATTTGGATAAACGGTCTCATATTAGGAGAGGTTAAGATTGAGTATTTAGGTTAAAATACAAACAAATAAAATATAATTAAAAAAAGAAGAAAATCAAAAATAGTTAGTATCCTGTTTGATTTGTATAATGAAAACTCTTTGCGCAAAACGTATTTAAGTTAAAGCAATACTATAAGATTTTGATCATAAATGGTTTTGAGTAAAAATGATCTTAGTGAACTTAAATCAAACGCAAGCCTTAGTGGATTCTAATAAAGTGATCCGTTAAACTATTTATAAATTTGATCCTGTCATTATAAGAGTGTAATGTATTGAAATCTTACCTTGTGCTTGAACAAAGTGTAAGGGCTCTGTCACACATCACGAAACGTACGCAAAACGTATGAATAACGTCAGATTCAGATTCAGATTTATTTTCAATATCATAAATACATCACATATCAAACATATAAGGTCAAAACACAATGATATTGTGGACATTAGTTGACATAATCAGAAGGCCAAAGAGTCCTAATGCCTAATACAAAAGGTTACACAAAAACAAAAGCCTAAACTAGAAACATAAATAACAAGACAGTGCCCAAATTTAGTAAGGATTACATCTTAAGGATTTGTTCAGAGCAAATAATAATGTCCAACTAATAATTTGTAAGAAAGTTCTATTTTATATTTAAAAATGCTCACAATTTTGCATTGTTTTAATGATTTTTCGAGGGAATTCCAAAAACTAGGCCCACAACGTGTACTGGTACATGTATTTCGAGCGAAAATGTTAGAATGTTTGATGAATGCATTACTTTTGGAATCATTTTGCTGCTTGAAACGTTGTACCGTATATTTTACTGTTATATAATTTAGGCACACAAGTGAAATCTCATATGTGTACCAAAGCAATTTATTTCATTTAATTTGATCTAAAAGCATGGTTTGTTTATACAGGTATACATTAGCTTCTTTTTTTACCACACAGTACACATCAGTAGAACAGATTTATGTATTTAGGCTTATATTTGAATTGAAAGTTCTTTTTCAACCGGTACACCGTAGTAAATATTGCCCGACCTGGTTTTTGAGTAAATGTATATTCTTGACTTGATTTGAAGGGGAAACATCAGTAATTTCCGTAATAAAGGTGTAACTTTCTTTCCATCAATCATGAAGCCTCCTTTGACATGCTTCGTTGTTTTGGACTCTTTCCATTTAAAGAAGAGTGGAAAAATATGTGAGAAGTGGATGGATGGCATGTTTATTATCCTTGATAAAACCTCTTTATAGATTTTACTCATGATCTCAAAGAATCCGAATAAGGCCAACTTACCAGTCAGTGGACGTTTTCACAACACCTTTAGCTTTTTTAACGCTGATTCCGATGCTAGTTGATGGTTTCCTAGCGACGGTGTTGTCAGATATTTTGACATCTCATCTGTTTAGAATCAGTACATCATCACAAATCAACGTCGTTATTTGACCAAAATTAATAAACTTTCCAACCACAGTAGTCTAAGTCAACTAATTAAAGATTTCACTAGAATCACTGAAACTACTAAGAGCATTCTTGATTTAGCCTTTGTATC
>JXSR01S007790.1:51746-66437 GCA_000969725.1 Ophiothrix spiculata
GAGAGAACGTTTATCACGAACATTTGTCACAAAAGTAATCGGTGAAAATGAGTTACAATAATTGAAACAAGCAAGATAAATGAATAACTTTGTTGTTGACAAATAATTGTCATGTATTTGATAGAAGAAACACATTTAAATAGTATCATAAGCAGCAGATAATGATGGAAATGGTTGTGATCAAGTGATATTTGACTACTTGGACAGTTTCAGAAGGCACTGCTTAATCTGTTGTGTCTATATAAACTTCATTTTAATCTTTAACTCTATAGTGGTTACGTTTTTTGTTTTTTGTCTAAAGTGACATCTCAAACTCAATAGACTGTGCTGAAATTGCAATTAAATTAATGGTCGTGTTTTTAGAGGAAAGAAACACAAATTATTTTGTTAAATTATGGAAACATGAATATAAACGAAATTCCCGCTCGTACATGTTATGCTTACAGCGCTATATGGGTTGCTAGAACGCCTTTGTTATTTTTCCATCATGTCTTATCTTAATCACACTACTTTTCACTGATTATCAGCATCTTATTGTATGAGACAAATCCAATTGGTTACCCACATTCTTCGCATCTACAATCTATTTTTATATATATGATGTGCTCGTTCATCCCAAAATAGGCGTAATTTAAATACAGATGAAAATATTTGCCAAGGTTGTAATTTACCGAATTTGTGTAATTTTTATGCTTACTTCAAAACTTATGCAAAATTTCATTTCTACAGAAAGTCAATATTGGGCTTACTGATCTTTGGACGAGTTTATCGTAACTTCACCTTTTACTCCTTCGTAACCATTGGCTGACAATGTAACTTGACTTCTGAAAGTTCAACGAGATGTCATTATAACATGATCTTTGCAAAAATATACAAAAGTGAAATGACAAGAGGATGCATTTAAGGGTACGAGTAATCCATCTGCTCAGGAAAATATGAATCCTTTCTATTTTTCAATCATGAAAAGATAAATAGTTTCCATTGCCTTTGCGGGGACTCGAACCATGGATTATGGCAGGGGTTAGTCATTCATGCATTACGAAGCGAGAGATCTACCGCTGAGTTATCAAGACAGCGTTGAGATCGTGAACTAAAATCTTAAAACATAAACATTAAAATGCCGTATTTTTCTTTTGTTTACATAGAATTTGCAATTTTTGTCTCGTTGGAAGTTCAATTTGTAAGTAAATTATGCGAATACGTATATCAAACAAAATGTAGATAATGTAGATACTTAAAACAGGCAATTCACAGCTCAAACAGGGCAAACTCAGAGCCGTAATTCGCGTCCGGATTTTCGGGCAAAACAACGCGGGTTTGTTATATTATCATTCAAAATCAAAGCAGCATAAATTTGAAACCAGTCGAATTGTTCTAACATCATGAAATTATAAGGTTTCGGCGAAAAAGGGTCAACTTTTTCGAAGTAGTCTTTAGGCGTCATTTTGACCTTGATAATGGACGTGAAATCACTAGTAAAGTTTCATGTATAAACTAAAGACTCTATTTAATATGTACGCCGAAAATTGTAATAATCTGATAGGTGTTAGTAGGTAAAAACTTGCAGTAAACATGACATTCAGCCGAGCGAGACGTGTTTAGGGGCTGTAGCCTTAAAGCTGGTTTAAGATGAACGGTTATATAAATTTAAGTGAATGTACCATATTTCCTATATATGAGATATGGTATATTCACTTAAATTTACATTTTTTCTTTTCTCATCGAATTCGGGTAAAGTAGATCACTATGGCATTATAATATTGAAGAAGAAAGTAAAATTTCAAGGCCAATGGATTTTTTGTAAAAGTTTTCTTATTGTTCATTTTTTACATTATTAAATTTACTACTAGAATACAAATATCACAAAACAAAATTGTAAATTAGTAATTTGTTAATAATAACATCTTCCAGTTTTGATAAAAACATACTGTAGTATTTTCATTAATTATATGACGCCAATGGCGCATCACTATTACACCATAAATTAGAAGATTATGTGTTTACTTATTAGTAGCTCGCAGCTTGTGACGTTTACGAAACTCTTATCACTAATCAGCTGATATTTTAAAATAAAATAAAATTGTACGACAATTACCATTAAGAATTGTTAAGCAGACATGCAGCTCAAATGATCGCTTCAAGAGCATAATCTTCTAATCTTAGATACCAAAGATACTAAGGAACTTCCTCTTTAAAAGTAGTCGAAATTATGTTGAATGAAACAAGAAGTGCTTTTGATTCCGTGAGGTGTTCCCCAAATAAAATATCAACTATATATGTCAACGATTTGTTTTTATCAGCAATAATTAGTTTAATTCATATCAAATGAAAGACATGAAAACATGACACTTATTTGATATTACCATTTATATTTGTTTATTTTAATTTACATTCCTTGTTATTAAGCTGTTTTGAATTTAATACTTGAAAAATTCGGAAAAGGTATACTTTAGGTCCCATCAAAAACTATACCCTAACCCTAAACCCTAACCCTAACCCTAAAACTAACCCTAACCCTAACCCTAACCCTAAACCCAAACCCTAAAACTAACCCTAACCCTAAACTAAACCTAACCCTAACACTGACCCTTAACCCTAACCCTAAAATTCTGGATGGGACCTAAAGTATACTTGGTCCAAAAATTCTTACAAAGCTAGCGGAAGAGCTATAGGGTGGACCAAGTTGTTGAAGTTCAAGGTCGTATAACTCCGAATTAATTAGGACTACTCACAATTAGAAAGATGATTTTTAGATACTAATATACACATATTGAATGCTTGAGAGTGCAATAGTACAAAATATATCATGAGGTCAAATTTGGACTTTTCTATTTCACGAGGCGTAGCCGAGTGAAATAGATCAGTCCAAATTTGACTGAATGATATATTTTGTACTATTGCACGTGCATAGGCATTCAATATTTGTTTTATATCATGATATCACACTGGTTTGTTTCATGCCGTGCAATAGAACAAACTATTGCACGGCTCAAATCACTGTAATCATGATATAAAACTCTATATCTTGCCTGTATATGTTGAAAATTGCACATCAAACGAACCTTGCATTGTGCAACCAATGATGTTGCGCCATCAAACAAGAAAAGTATGCAACACAATTTTCAAGCTATGAGTTCATCCAAAAGCATTAATTTCGTTTTGCTACTTGATGTTGAGTGTGAGCGTGAAGGCTTTAACTTAGCAATGTTATACACATTAAGGTTAAGACTGTTTTTGTAAATATAAAAAGTCAGGGGAGCTGACAAGCAAAGTCGTATCATCAGAATACATAACTGTTTTACAATTATTGACATTGTGTGAATGTTCGTTGACAAAAATGACAAATAATAATTAACCTAGGACCAATGTTAATATAGGCTTTAAATCAGAAATTGAAGAACCAACTATAAAAGAATGCTTTCTGTTTAATATTCAAATTAGATTTAAACCAATATAGTTCATTGCGTGGCCGAGCGGTTAGAGCACGGGTCTCGTAATACAGAGATTGTGGGTTCGAGACCCGGGCCGGGCGGTTTTCGTCTCCTTGTTTCCTTGAGCAAGAAACTTTACTCTACTTGCTCCGTGGTCGGACGGTCACGTAATGCCGTGGGTCCCCTTACGAATAGACTCCTTCATGGGGTATGCATGTTATGCAAGTACTTGTATCATTAATCGATTGATTGATTGATTGATTGCCACTGATACCATACCGAAAACTTTTTCAGATCAAAAACAAAATATCAGGTGTATAATCCTGAACATCAATAAGAGTGCCAGCAGTAGAGAAGCAATTTCGATTGGATATTCATTTGATCGAGAAACGGGTGCGGACGGTAGGAAATTTTTTTTTAAATACTGATTGCTTCGATGTATATTCAATTAAATATGAAATTTGTTTCATTGTTATTAATTCAATTTTGACAAAGTGTTAAAAATAGGGAAACCAGGCTCTGATTGTCATTCCTGGTGAAAAATATATGGTCTTAATGTTATGGTTTATTGTTAAAGTACTCGTTTTGCACTTACGAAAGCAAGACGAACAAACAAACAAACGAGCAAGCTTACAACAAAGTTCCACATAGTGAATGCAATAATGCATTCAAAATGTTAAGCCGTATTATCTTTGAATAGTTTCAAATGAACATTAGAACCAACAAGGAGAGAAACACATGCCCCTTTTTACCGTTCTTTTTAAATGTCAGTAACCTACCTAACCTGAGCATAAATCGATTGCAAAGCGGAAACGAACTGATTTAATAGTTTACAAACTGAAATCGTGTCATCTAATAGTAAAATATTTCCCTCATGGCTTCCTCTTTTTCCTACGAAGAAGTTGATTCTGCGTGTAGTTTATAATATGCTATGGTTTCATTTGCGTTCAAGTGGCAATCAACAGTCGAGCTCTATTATAAATTCATTTAAGTTTATTTTGCTAGGGGCTATGGTTAGACATTTTTTTTAAAGGGATCTGAACATAATTAAATAAAGGAACTTTATATTGCCAGTATGGGTAAAATATACTACAGTGTGTCCCAGAATAAACCTTACAATCTTTGCGTGTAATTTTCATGAATTTAACGGATAGTCAGAAAGTATGTAAATATCGCATTTTATAGCCCATGAATTGAACTTTTAGATACCGTTTGTTTCATTTCAATTGGTAATGTACAACAAAAGTTATGCTTTGTCAAATAATTGAATGTAAAATTTGCTGGTCCAATTTCACGAGTTTGTAAGTTCCCCTTGAATGAAGCTCTATTGAGTATTGTCATTAATCTGTTCACTCATCCGTAACAATGTTTACTTATTTACTACGCACATGCTCTCTTTTGTCTATGTTAAAAAATGAACAAATTTGATGTAAAAATAAAACAGATATGATAAGTTTTCCAAGGTGAACCATTTTTATTCCATTCAGAAACACCCTTACATTACGGCCAATAATCATTAAATTGGACCAGACAAAAATCCACCCAAAAGTTTGATAAAACATAACTTTTGTTGTATACTACTGATTGACATGAAACAAACGGTATCTAAAAGTTCAACTCATGGGCAATAATATATAATATTTACATACTTTCTGACTATCCGTTAAACCCATGAAAATTGCACGCAAAGATTGCAAGGTTTATTCTGGGACACACTGTAGTGGAAGAGTTTTACTCTCATTTCTTTTGTTCAGTTTGCGAAAAAAAAAGGTCAAATTGAAACGAAACTATACAACAATGATATACTCCTTTCCCCTTTTTAATCTTATACTTTGGAGGATAGATAAGAGGAGCATGATATTGCGAGAAATATTAAATAAATAAAATGTAGATCCACAACATGAATTCATTCCTGATGGCGTAGAAACGATGCCACTGTGAGGTAATGATTGAACTCATATTACCTGTTCAAACAAAGTGATGTGCTAAATTTAGATTTAAATATTTCGTACCAAGGTGGAACGAATTCTACATACGGGCTACACGTTAAGACATATAAATAGGTAGACAGTTTAAACACTAATAGGTCGAGGAGCACGGTGTGTAGGGAACCAGCCTGAAGAATTCCTTGCCTGTCTGTATTTGAAATATTGTTGGGTTGTATATGGTTTATTCAGAGTCTTGTCGATATGCCTCGACCGATGCTCATCGACACGCAGTCTTTACACGCGCTACGCACAAGGAATAGCGCGTGTAAAAATTGATCGTCGATGGGCGTCGTACAATGCATACCGATAGTCTTTGAATAAACAATTAAGAGGAAACGCAAAAACCCTGTGTTACTGACAATTAAACTCCGCATAATTTGGTCCGAATTTTGTATCCGTTATTTTTCACGATCTCTTCAAACATAGTTCAACTCATACAAGCACTCAAATGTTATTCTACTGTGAGTGTGGTAAATAAGAAATAAAGTGTCTCAGATGCAGATTTACGCTAACTTCGTGGAAACAAGTCTCACATATATTTTCTTTAGAATCAACATTGTGTTGGTGCAAAGCATCACAAACTAGTCTTTATCTCTTTGAGTTATGTATTGGTATGCCAGGTTCCACTTTATCGGCAGCCATAGTTGGTATGGCTTGACCTGGTTTTTTGAGATGAATGTACCAGTATATAATTTATAGTGGTATTGATTAGAAGAAGAATGTAATCAGTGTTCGTAATGAAGGCAGATCAACGACGTGAGACACTACCATATCGAGTTGTTTGCCAACATGAAACGAGAACTAATTTACAATTTACAAATTCATTCAAGTAATAGAAATACAAGTTATTAGAATGACAGCTGAAGTGTAATCAGAAAGGACTTTATTTAGTAATTTATAGGCTAGTAAAAATAAAAAAATAAGTCAAACAAATTGCAAAAGTAATGCTATTTACAGGATAATATCAGACAAACATCTACAACAACTAGTCAAAAATCTAGAAAAATCTAGTTGGTGGAACAGTGATTAATTTGCATGAAACAAAATGGCTACCAAAACAGGGGGTACAATTTCAAAATTGGTGAAATCGTGTTAAAAACCATTCTATTGTGTTCCACTAATCACATAGAATCAGAAAAAGTATACTTTTACCCATCTCCGATGTATGATTAATGAGTTATATCCAATTATGTGAAAGGTCATACCAGGAGTCACGCAACAGGTCCTATGGGAGGCACAAAATTCAACATTGTCCGATTTTTTTCAAAATGGTCTAAAAATGTTCCTTTCGCAAAAATGTCTACATGAAGTAATAGTTTAAAGTTCTTTATACCAGTGGTTGCTATGGTATCAGGCAAAACAAAGTTTATGTTTACCATTACATAGGAATCTAAAACCCCAAGTTTACTTTGATCTGTAACCATAGCAATAGTACATCTGAGCCATTTCTAATTACTTCTTCATGTATAGTTTTGCAAGAGAAACAATTTGAGACCATTTTGAAAAAAATCGGCCATCTTGAAATTGTGGTCTCCAATAGGAATATCACGTGACCCCTGATATGACCTTTCACGTTTTTGGATATAACTAAATACCCATACATCAGAGATGGATAGAAGTATACTTTTTCTGATTCTTAGTGATAAGTGGAACACAATAGAGTGGTTTTTAACACGATTTAACCAATTTTGAAATTTTAACCCCTGTTTTGCCAGCCATTTTGTTTCATGCAAATTAATCACTGTTCCACCAACTAGATTTTTCTAGATTTTGGACTAGTTGTTGTATATGTTTGTCTGATACTATTTTGAAAATATCATTACTTTTGCAATTTGTTTGACTAATGGCCATAATTTTCATTAATTTTCTTAGCCTATTAATCAGTACAGACACTTTAAACTCGATTTTCTGAGAACTACGAGTATATATAGTTTTCTGAATCAGTACGATGCCTTTTACCAATTCGAATTTACCTTTGCAATCGAACATCCAATAACCAAAAGCAAGGTGCCACTTTAAAGCGCTAGATATACTTCGTCATTTTTGTAGTTTGTATACATTTTCATTCAGAATTTTTCTCATGGTGATTTGTTTTTAAGAATGGTGTAAACTTTCATTCTGAATTAACATTTTCCCACGTACAATTTCACCATTTTGTAAATCATAACCATCATTGAAAAAAGAGATTAGCTTACCATGAATAGATCTAGCCAGTAGAATCAATATCAAACATTATACTACCATCAGTAAGCACTTTAAAATGTGCAAAGGGGTGAAAAATATGTCTCCATTTAATACATTCTTCATAATATGAAAATTTAGAATGAAAATTCTCATTCACAATTAACAGTTACTCCTTTCTTATAAACCATGAAAAAAAACCATTACCATGAGAAAAATTCTGAATGAAAATGACTACAAAAATGACGAAGTATATTTTAGCGCTTTTAGCTTAAAATATAATCTTTCAGCTGAGACTTAAAAATCAATTTTCACTTTCGATATGACGGGTCACATATATTGTGCGATATGTTTTTAGCAAGCATCCGCTAATTATTTAATGTATATTCTAATTTACATTACAACGCATATATTTGAGGAGGAGAAATGTAATTTTTTATACATGATCAATAGGGACCATATAAATAATCCAAAAACATATGGAGTAGTTATCGTTTTCCCATTCTCAAACCTGCGTTGTTATTTAAAAAAATACATTGGAAGTGATTTGAAATGTTTAAAGTGCAAATACTTGTCGCACCATATTCAGATTTTATTGCCCATGAAAAAGTAAAAACCGACCCTTCATGGTGTTAATATTTTATACTTTGTTGTGCTGTTTAACTGACATTTTGCGGGATGCACAAGTATGGAAGACGGGTTAGCAATATCCTACGAAAACGTTTCACACCGTAACCTGATATTTCGTATCTATGTTTTATAAAAAAATAAAATGCAGTACCCTATTCACTCGTCTAATTCAACTATTTTCCATCTGACAATCTCCTTAAATTAACAAAATCCCTGTTGCCAAAAGTTTGACAAATAGTCATACTCTATGACCGACACTTCATTTAAATTATTTTAACAATTTTTGGCACACGAGTATGAAAGCGCTCAACTGTAACGTGATCTAAATTAAGAAAATGAGTAGTTGAATTGGATGAGTGGATACGGTATCTCCCCACCAGACTTGGGCGGAATGGTGTTATTTATACCCTTTAACATACTCTTTCGCAAAATTTCTATTGCTTTATAGGCTGTTTCATAAAATAATACAATTTAAAATTTTAAACTTATGCATCTAAACTTTCATCTGCCTGACAATTTTTTATACATAAATCATTGCGGCAATACGCAAAGAAATGGTAAATGGGTTACAAACATCAGCATCAGTAAATTTTCCGAACTGTAACGCGATATTCCTTATCTCTTCACTTCAAAATCCTGTCTATATCCATATATCTTTCCTACACTCAAAGGTAAAATCCCATTAGCCATTATGAATTAATATAATCACGAATGATTTGAAATTTAATACAAAACGGTAAAACTGATTCCCTTTACTTTGTGTTTTTGAAGTACTTGAATCACTGTATCTTTATGTGATTTGATTAACTTTAATGCCCTTACATCTTGTTATGTTTCTACTCTTAGTTGCATAAGCCACCATATATTACTTCATTATAGTGCTTAATCATATTTTTTAAGTTTTACATCAATATTGAAAAAATATTTAGGCTATGATTACGGAGCGTGCACTGTTATACTGTTGGGCAATTTTTTAGCGTTGGTTAAACTATGAACAACCCAATTGTTGGGTAAATAATATTAACCAACTGTTGGTGAAATTTTACCCAATATTTAGGTAATTAGCTAAAACTTTTACCCAACAGTTAGGAAATTAGCCAACATTTTACGCAACGTTGGTAATTATTTACCCAGAAGTTGGGTTGTTCATAGTTGAACCAAAGTTGGGTAAATTATTTGCCCAACGTTCTAACAGTGTGTAAACAAAGTAACTTGATAGCTTTGGCGATTTTCCCGGCAAGTCTAACTAGCGATGCAAGACGGTTCAAAAGTGCATTGCAATAAAAGAAGATAAGTGTATTCCAAGAAAGATAAGCTATATAAAGTATATTGTAAAACTTGTCTAACTTTACTTACTTTCACATTATATGAGTTTAATTGTATATAAAGTTGCAAACATATGCACCTAGGCTTTACATCTTTCAAGGTTCGGCATAGTATGAGTTTGTCTTCGTCCATCTTCAGGACAGGCTGTCATGCAAGTTGGAGTTCGCTTATACTCTAATCTTTACCAAGTTTACATTACTGGTCATAACAAACGTTTAAAATTGTATATATAATATACAAAACCATCTTAAATTGAATCCGAGTTTTTTTTTTAAAGTAGTCAGTGCTTTAAGAATGTGAGACTCTAAGAAAGCGGCGTTAATGAAATTCCCGTTCCACTGCCATAGAATACCATAGTTTCCTGAAGCCTCTTTGCTATTTGATTTCTGCTCTCTGACATGATTTAAGATGGATTTGTTTTATGATTAGAAAATATACCGCACAAGCACAAAGTAACTACCTTTTTTCATCAGGGTTTCAGAATGATGATCTTAATTACTCGAAACTTTCAATTAATTTTGAATTCGATTCATCTTCAGCTACGAATAAATTGAACAAATGGGTTTTTATCATATCATCCTATTAATAGATACACACCTCGTCTAGTGTTTCTTAGATTATTTCATAGGTTCTTACATATGAAGGGAAGCATATGAAAAAGAAGAAAGGGATTCCTCTATACACTATCATATTTTCAAAATCATGATGTTATAGACTTTAATGCCAACCTATTGCAAGTATTTTCAAAATCATGATGTTATAGACTTTAAGGCCAACCGATTGCAAGTACTTTTATCGTGAAGTTTATAATTACGAACTGCATTACCCTATAAGTTACCCCACTCAAGATGTGGACAGTGGATGCTTCAAAGATTAAAGATGTGTTTACTTTACACACGTTGCAAACATATATAAATTTAGTTTAGCCTCCAAGTGCCCTCAATTATGTTTGACAGATGGAATTTAGAGCCATCCATCTTAATCTGTGACTGGCAATAACTCAGGTCAAGCTATGATGTATGGTTTTCAGCTCAAACAGATATGTGACAAAAACCCATCAGGATTTTATGACACCAATTATAACTTGGGTAACCTAGTGTTTCAAATACAAGTGTATGCTAGTGCAGAGGCGTCGCTACGTATTTTAAAATAAAGTGGGGCGGCAAAAAATATTGAATGTGCGCGGACAGAGGGATCTGAGGGGGAATGCCATGGGCGTTCCCGGGTCTTTTGTCGTGGGGAAGGTAGAGGTTCTTTTTTGCCGACAACCAAAATAGAATACTTGATCCTACTGCATATGCAAAGAGGGTGTCTGAGGGGATCTGCTCCCTGAGGAGTTTTTTGAAAATTTGAAAATTCAAAAGCACAAATCACTCTATTTGTTGTATAGATTTTGCTACTTTATACTTCAAGTTAACACTTGTCCAACAAAATCTGCGCAAGCCACTCCAGAGACTCGCATTGAACAGAGGACAAAACATACGAATGATGTCTGAGAGAGATGTACCCCATGAGAAGTTAGAAAGTGTCTCAAGTTAGCATTGATGCCACAAGGTATCATTCTTTTACATCAAAATCTGGGCATGGTACTTGGACTCGGACTTTGACGGTCTACCATACCATACTTAGGTGGTACCCCGGGTGGTATACCTATTTTAAATCAAAGGGACCGTAAAAGATGTAAAAACAAAAATGCTGTATTTCAGCGATTAACCGGTAGCCTGTGGTTGTAGCATAAAATATTAATCTTATCTATTATAGATTGAGTCTGTGTTGGAGCATAATGCCTGACTCAAACGGAAAGATATACGACAGATAGGCAAAATTATACAGATAAGAAATATAAAGTTACAGTTCTTGGTATACCGTACTAAGGCTAACACATTTTCCCTTTCTTTGTGTACTGCCGCAACTTTTTAATTCATATATGTTTCATATTGATTTATAAATATAAGTTCAAGATGTATACACAGTATAATTAGTTATCCCCTGTTTTTTACGTAATACGTTAAGATATCTATGGTTTGGTGTTGTATCACATGAGGCATGCGACCATAGATATCGTTTATATTGCGTAAAAAACATGTGGTAACGAATCATGTAGTTTTGTGGATATAAAACTTTTTAAAAAGTTAAAGAATTGAACATATTTGAAACTGATGTACTTTCGAGGACGTCAGTCTTCAAAAGCAAGATGCAAATCTCAATTGTTCTTTTAAAAACCCGTAAAAATTCGAAGAAGCAAAATCAAATAATGTCTCGAAATCAAATTCTGGAAATCCATTTATGCAAATACAAAAATGTTAAACTTGACATCACATAAAAGGTACAGTTCATTAAGCTTAATGCCATTCAGGCCTCCTAGCTTAAGTCTAGGCTCATCAGTACACAAATATAGCTGGTCAATACTCAGTCAAACAGAAAAGCTTAAGAAATACCTACAAGGTTTTTTATTTGATGTCATTGTATTAATTTTTTTTTTTTTTGGGTATGGAACAATAATTTTGACCCTGTGTGCCACAGTGATCACTGAATTCCCCACTAGGTCTATGCAGCACCCTGATATGTGAGTTGCCATATCTTACACAGATATTACTGCACACTTGCCCAGTGTGTTGCTATTAATACACACTATAGGAGATGTTTTGTCGAAAGGGTAATATGGGTTCTGTATCACCTATTTGATTCAGGTAATACAGGCAAATATTAATTGGCTCTTAACCAATGAAATTACTGGATTACTGTCAACTACATGATAAACAATCATATTGATTTATATAGTTTAATTGACCGTGTTTACATGATATTGTGTTGCTATATTAAAGTTGGTCAGCTTGACTTATATAAGGTTAGTCAAGATGGTGCCCATATTAACCCTTAGTTAGCCAAGCCGGCCTAACTAATCTTAAGCTAGTCAAACCTGTTTGTATACACAGTCAGCCAGCGGGTCATTGAAAAGTACGTTATTTTCTTTTCTAGGCCAACCAACGTGATATTACACTCTGTCTGATTTTACCGGTGATGAAAAATTGAAAATTGTTTTGAACGATTTGATAATTAGGCTTCCAAATTCATCATATATGACGAGATAGTACCTCAATTTTCCTTAAACATAGATATTTTCATCCTTCAAATCCATAATGATGATAAAAATGTGGAATTTTAAACTACAATTTTGTAGAAAATTATTTCTCAAAATTATCTTTGAAAAATTGCGTTTTCTCACTTCAAATAAACAGGACACTCGTCATAATTTGGTAACACACAAAATAAAGGCTCGTGTTTAATGTCATTTGATTATTTTCTGAGAAAATTACTTGAAACGGTCAAATCCACGAAAATAAGATGGGTTTGTCATTTTGTTAGAGGCAAAATGTCGAAGTTTAAAATCTTCTGTGGAGAAGGCTTCGTTAGCGATCAATAAGTCTTTTGTCTACCCAATGTGATTAGCAAGTCAAGTGTGCAGCAAATTGCGCGCTGATAAACGTGGTTCAATTGAATATTCCTGGCACATGGTCTGTATACATAAAACTGCACGTGGTTGCATCTTGAGCTGTGTGAATTTCCGAACTTACAACAGAAAACCCTACATTTCAGGTATAAATTTGACTGTGTTAAACAAGCAGGATACTTCTCATTTTCAGTGAAATGAATAATAAATATCTTGTTTACACATTTATGTTAGTTAGAAATGGTAACAATACCAGAAACGGTCAAGTCCACGATTTTTGTTTTACATCCCAGGAAAAAGGAACATTCACATACAATGTTCAAACACTAATTTCAACCATTTTAATAAAATGCTATAATAATTATTTATTACAATGATTTTAAGAAAAGACAAAATCAACATATTCCGCTTACAGCAAACAAATCAAGCGTATAGATTTCCAGAAAAAGCTATCCAAATTGAGCACTATCATTCGGAAAAAATTGGAAATCTTCGGAACATGTTAGTAAAAGTTCCATTTCACAGAAAGAAATTGTGACCTTGCTTTTGTGCACAGACTGACCTGCTGGTTGACTGTACAGGAAGTATATTCAACCTTTACTATAAAAAGTATGAAAAGGTCCGTAATGATTAACACCAGTCATCGAAACCTGTGTTTTTAATGTGTTAGTTTTGCTTTTTTATTTGAATTTGTTTTCTTTTGTTTTTAATAACTAACATTTAATTTCAAATTTTAAAGACAATTAAAGAGTTGACTTGCAAAACGGCTTGTATCCATTTTGCACTTTTTGAGAAAAGGGCAAAAAACTACTAGGATATCAAAATGAGTTGCAAAATTCCTGATAATGATTTTAGTAATTCTGCACGAATATGTCTTTCAAAATAAGGTGCAATTTAGATAATTCATCAAATAATATCTTATTAATTGACCATTGATTTTCTGCTGAAAGTGGATGTAAGCCGTTTTGCAGATAAACTCATTAAATTTCAACTTAGGAACCACCTATCTCCCAAATTTTTACATTATCATGCTTTGAGGTGTCCAAGTGTGGGAAAATATTGGATCCAAAACATGATAATGATAAAATTGGATGATTTACGCCCAATATTTATTGGTCTCGCTATGAGTTTTAAAATATTGGACTCGACTGCGTCTCGTCCAATATTTTTGCAACTCATAGCTCGACCAATAAATTTGGGCTCAATCGATCCAATTTTATACCAAAGTTTCTTTTTCAGTTCTTCATTAGACTATGATGTACTTTATAAATACCAAATTTCAACATCAGGTCATGTTTAATAAAAAAAAGTTACCATATGGTCATACAATGTCCATATTTGGGCATAAAAGTAACATTTTTGGGATTTTAACCCACCGTAACGAGATTTTTTCAACAAATTTTTTTGACAGGATGATACACAAGTTGAAGGTCTGAAAGAATCTATCAAAAACTCATTTTTGAAAAAATGGTCTCTTAACCGTTTTGCAATTCAGAGGCACAACGTGAGTGCTAAAATATATTGACCAAAAAAGTTTGCAACATTTTGCCGTTAAACTTTCAACAGTTTGCACTATATAACGTAATTTAGTATCTCAATCACCTTAACTAGGTTATGCCCGACATTACTAGAGACCTTCTTTCACTTTTCGACTTTTCATTCAGATTAGGTTTCTCTTATCACT
>JXSR01S007791.1:7949-22546 GCA_000969725.1 Ophiothrix spiculata
TCCGAAACAATACAATATAAAAGCGGACTTAGTGGGCAACCTTGACGGACACCACGTTCAAGTTTAAAGGATTCAGAAATGAAGCCATTGGATTTAATACAACTGGATATATTAGTATACATTATTTTGACCCACTTTATAAAGTTTGGGCCAAAATTCATGCGTGTAAGTGTACGATATTCCTAGTGCTGTAACAAGTACGTTCATGTATAACTTGGACCACTATATCCTTGGTAATTCCATTAGTTGCAATATAGACATTCTGTGGTGTCACATTTTGTCCACGCATATTTATGTTCCTGAAGAGTGAAGAAACGGGCAGTATACAGGAGCCTGGTTCGATTGCCTCAGCTTTTTTCCAAACTTTTTGAGATTTTGGTACCAAAATGTTGCTCATATTTTTCTATTACCCATGTGAAATTTCACGGCTGAGTTATGTTCCCTTTTGGAGATATATATATATATATTTGGGGTAGCGGGTTTGCCCAGCGGTAGATACCTCGCCTTGCACCAATGAGGTCCCGGATTCGAGTCGCTTTATGTGCATTTGGTTTTCAGTCCATACTCGCTTCCGCAGGTTTTTCTCCGGGTGCTCCGGTCTTCCTCCTGCATTCAAAACTGAATTTAAAAAACATCTTGGAGCCCTGTCAAAGATAAGCTTCTTCAGCTTACTTGGTACCAATTAGGCCTAAGTACCAAGTTAGGTTTCCTTGGCGAAGGGCTAAACAAGGTGATTTTTTTTACATGAAAATGTGTTGAAATTGATCAAGGAATCAAATTTTACAACGGAAAATCTGCTGGAAATTCTTATTATTTTCTTTATTATTTGCTCCATATTTTCACCCGGGGGCGGGGGGGATACTCAGATTTCGGTTGGGTACAGACACGCGGCCAGAGTTTTTTGACTACCACCCGTTTTGAGATTAAAAATGCAACCGTTCTTGGCCGCACGTCCGTACACCCACCTTTCCACTATGTAACCCCCCCACAACATAACAGGCCCTTGTATAAAATGATAAACTCAAAACTATTACTGTAAAGGTTTTAAATTGGGAAGGAAAACTTTTAGCAAATTTCAATTTATCAGCAATTTGGCCGGGATTTAATTTCACTAATTTAGAAAATTTTACATTAGTTTCAATGGTAAATAAATTTTTAACGAGGGATTTAATTTAGCGAAATTAAATCCCTAGCGAAAATTAGTCCCTTTACAGTATTATTTTACTCAGATCTCTTAGCACACTTCCACACTACACAGCTTTGTGCATTATCATCATCCACTGGTTTGTGTGTATCTGACTGAGGCAATCTACTTTTATGTTGACACGTCCCCCTATACTTGCGGTAGGATAATCCTAGCGCAGGGAGTACTTCAAAAACTTCATGTACATGTATGATCATAAAAATCGTAATTAGAAAGCGTATTATTTTAAATACATATATTCTGTGGTGTCAAGTTGTATAAATAAGGCTGGGGTACCATTTAGGTCTGCAGTTTTTTGTAACTCTTAACTATTGAATAAAAGTATACTTTTTTGGAAGCAGATTTTTACCCTGAACATGATATCAGTTTTTGACCAAAAATATCAATTTTAGCACACACAAAAATGCCAAAAAACATATTTTTTCCCAAAAAAGGGTACCCTTCAAATGGCATTTAGGCCTACAGTTTTTTTAACTCTCAAACTAATTCATAAAAGTATATATACTTTTTTCAGATTTTTACCCTGAACTTTGATATCAGTTTTTGACCAAAAATGTCAATTTTAGCACACAAAAAAATGCCAAAAACCATATTTTTTCCCACAAAATTTTCTGGAAAATTTGCATTTGTGAATCGTTGTCGGGTCGGAAGATCAGTGCCGCGGTGCCGTGATAATCGGGCGACGGAATGGAAAAATCTGACCGGCTATCCTGGTCAGAATTTTCATTTTCGGAAGCGGGTTAGTGTAGCGGTATTTCCCTCGCTTTGCACCAATGAGTCTCGGGTTCGATTCCCGGTCCCGGAGCTGTATGTGCATTTGGTTTTCAGTCCATACTCGCTTCCGCAGGTTTTTCTCCGGGCACTCCGGTCTTCCTCCTGCATCTAAAACTGTCATCTGATAATAATTCCATCATTGTCTGCCCCACCCAGGTTATGGGAAGCTGCAAAAAGGGTAAATATTACAATCTAAATACCGATAGGATGTGCTCTGAATTCGGAAGCACTCACTAAATGAAGTGAATTGATTGTGACGATTTACCTGCAGCGAATCATAAGCGGTTTGATCAAAAGGATCTATGATTCAAATGGAAAATCGCTATAGAAAAGTCGATATTATTATTATTATTATTATTCATCATCTGTACCATGAGTTCTTTTCAGATCCACTTCTGGTTCATCAGTTTCCAGCTTGGTGACGTGACTGCAGTCCATGGTACTGGCGAATTTCCTAGCCAACCATGCTGTAAGTCTTCTCCTGTCACGCCTTACTTTTGAAGAGGATTTCTGCTTCACTACTTCTTTCTTCTTTACCACAAGGTGGACGGCTGGTTTGGTTACCTCTGCACGACTAGCTAGACTGGTCAGCTTCGGCTCATCGCTCACTTCCTGTTGATTGGTACACCAAACATTGTCCAGGTGTATTTTCCCTGAATTTACATTTCAATGTGAGTGATGGGGTATAATTGTTCACGCTCAGTGACTGTATGACGCTACAAAGCTGGGTGTCAAGGCCGCATACCCAAGATCAAAACAAAATAAAATTACAATTTTTGACATTTCTGAAGGTTTTGATCAAAATTTCCCACAAATTTACTATTTAGTAACTGACTGTTATTTTCTGGCATATGAAGTGTAAATCATCCACAAATAAAATTTTGAAATTTTGTCCAAATACCCTTAAGAGAGTTGATAATTGCTGACACACTGCTGGTGCATTGGAAATCTCCTACAATTAATTGAGTAGCTCCTCTTTAGATATTGTTCAACTGTCTGGATATTTCTCTGGGTGGAAGGATCCCACGCAGAAGAGACAGATTCAACTGTTGATCGGATAAACATTGCATGATGCCCCCTTAATTTGAGAGCTACAATGACTGGAATTGGAACTCTAAAAACTCACAGGGCTGACATTTGTTAGTAAATCTCATCATCCACTTCGTATTCTAGGTCTTGAGATCATCTAGATCTTGCTGTAAGCACTAATAGTTAGCCACAGATGTAATTTGGCAGTCCTGACAAGATGGCATCATAGGCAAAGAGTCAGAGACTGTCTTTTGAGGCACGCGAGAGCGATCGCGCACCTAAAATTCCCAAAAGCAGCACGATTTATCGTGCACCTAAATTCTATGATTTCAACTAAGTACAATTTCCAAAATCCCGTTCAAAAAATAGAGTTCGATTGATTAAGGTTGATGTTCTGTTCTTGGTAGCTTCTTTTCATCATGAACGGGTAACCTAGTGCATTGAAACTCAGCGAAATTTCTAAGCTTTGCATGCAGGGAAGGTAAACACAAATAGCGAACCATACTGTCGATCGATGCCTCGACAGTGTAGGAAAAGTTTCACAATTTTGATGAATTGATAACAAATATAAGCTAATTTGGAAGTAGTTGTGTTTGTTGAGAATATAGTTGTGATATATTTTGTCTGTTGTCATTTAAAATAATGAGTTACGACTGTCGAGCATACGGAGGCTAGTCAACAGTGACAGTGTTCTTCACTCAGATTTGCAACGTTTGCATAGCCATAGACTAGCAAAACAAAAGCAATGGAAGATATAATTTCAATATATCCTGTGTATATTTTGAAACTTGATTGGTTTGTTTTTGAAAATTTGCATCATTTGGATATGTTAGAAAAAATGTGATGACTCAACCCGAAAAGGGGGACTTTGCGACAGAACACTTTACGAGAAACTGATGAAAATAGGCAGCAAAAAATAAAGAAAATAATAAATTTCCAGCAGTTTTTCTGTTGTAAAATTTGATCGCCTTGATCAATTTCAACAAGAAAGGTGTCATTTAAAAGCTTAGAAAATGCTGTTACAGATGAAATCATACAATCAAAATTGATATCATCTTCAAAGTCCCCCCTTTCGGGTGAGCCATCACAAATCTCTTGATCCTATATCATTGACAAAAAACACCACAGAATACTTATTTGGGAACGTATCACCATATGGGATAATTTAGATGATTTGACACCACAGAATTTAGATACTACCAAGTAAATGAATTCTGTGGTGTCAAATTACACTCAAATACCTTCAGATATACTAACATGTATTATACAACAAATTCCATCCCAAAATGTCACGGATCTTTTTTAATTTGCATGCATTTGATTTAAGGACTGACTAAGTGCCATTCACACGTACCATTTAATATCCATGGAACATTGGAAATACATATTAACATACCTCCAAGGATTAGTTAAACAATACCTGTGATGCATTTGCATTCCGAAATTGTAATTTTGCCAGCCAAAGAGAAGAAAGGGTTTAAAAGCCTTACCTTCAAAACTGTAATGTTCCTCAGCATCTTGATAGGCTCTTCTGCATTACCTAAATCATAAATTGATCAAGAAGAAAAAATGTTTTAATAATTTGAGACTGTTCATCCATTCATGCATTTTGACAACCCTGGCCATCGAGACTCCTCCCCCTTCTTCTACTATCTTCCGCTATGGGGTAGCGGGTTGGCGCAGCGGTAGTTACCTCGCCTTGCACCAATGAGGTCCCGGGTTCGAGTCCCGCGCCCGGCGCTTTATGTGCATTTGGTTTTCAGTCCATGCTCGCTTCCGCAGGTTTTTCTCAGGGTGCTCCGGTCTTCCTCCTGCATTCAAAACTGAATTTAAAAAACATCTTGGAGCCCTGTTAAAGATAAGCTTCTTTCAGCTTACTTGGTACCAAGTACCAAGTTGGGCTTCCTTGGCGAAAGCCTAAACAAGGTGATCATACCAACATTTAAAAAATTCTGATGCGGGAAACTTCACTGAAATATTTGAATAACGTTTACAGAAAACAGACATATGAGACCAAAAAGGTACACCCAATTCCCCAATTTTCTTACATGTGAAAACTGACAAAAGCGCACAGACGACTCATATAACGGTCTCATATTCAATTTCTCAACAAAAATTGATTCAAGTATCATTTTTGAAACAAATTTTCTTTTGTAATACAGCTTTTAATACGCAGGGACTTATCACACGAGCGGAATACCATGGTAGATTTTTTCAAAAAGGGGGAGATACATATGGCTACCCGATCAGAGGTAGGGAGGGCTACCTAAAAGCGGGAGACTCCTGCCTAAATCGGGAGACTTGACAGGCATGTACTATTCTATGATTTAGTTCATTGGACCCTGTTTTGAGGATCACTTAAAACGCATCAATAGGTAAAAAATAAATAAGGCTTACAATAATTAGACTGATAGGCCTAAATGTAAAAACAAATATTTGTGAATACAGGTGCTGTTTAGTGCACAATAAACAAATAATATAGTGCGTCGTAGCAATGCGGGCATGGTGTCTGAAAATTGGACATGTGCAGATTTTCACTTAACAGTTTTCGGACACATCAGTCACTCCTGTTTTTGCTAGCAACACGTGTACGTGTTTGAGTGGCAATAGTTCTTGGAAATAAATTGTGTTTGAATAATTTTTAATAAAATTCATGAATTCTTACGCATTCTGTAAATTGCACAGCCACAATGAAGTTATAATGCAGTTTTACGCCATATAATAAGAACTGCATTTTAAGAGACTGCAAAGCTGTTTTCCTTCACTAACAAGCTTATTTCGGGAGTATTGGGCTACATTGTAGACTGCCAATCGACTTTTTCAATGCAGTACATATCTGTTATTCAATCTAATAAAATAAATTTTCACTAAGAGTTCTGGTAAGCAACTTATACTGGCGTAAAATATGAAAGTGTCCAAAAACTGTCCGAAAACTTGCAACATTACTATCGGCCTAATATAATGGTCTCATGCAGCGTACGAATTAAGGAAAAAAACATGGTTGTCCGACGGACAACCAGGTTGTCATTTTCGGTTGTCCGTCAGAAATTTGGTTGTCCGTCAGGCGCGGCAAAATGGTACCCCATTTTTTTTTTGACGAAGCTTTTCAAAGCTGACAAGAAAAAAAGGTCTCCCAAGCGCATAGACAACTACGAGACACCTACTTCTACTTTTTTCAACAGCAAATTGATAAAAAGTCATATTTGTTACAGCGATCAGGGAATTGAAGAAAAATGCTCAACAATTTTATAATTTTCCAGTTTTGAAATAGGGGCCTACATGCTGAAAAGTAGGCCTATGTTTATTTGACTTATTATGGTTGTCCGCCGGACAACCACAGCATTAATTTAGGTTGTCCGGCGCTAGATTTGGTTGTCCCGGACAACCGGACAACCAGAATTTCGAGCGCTGGTCTCATGCATGATCTGAAGTTAAGATAATTTTGTAATGTTTTTGCGTCCTGTAGGTTACTTATATGTTTAGTAGATGACACAATCATCTGCAAAAAGACAAACTTTACAACTGAGATCTTCTGGAGGGTCATTAGTTTACTTAAGATAAAAACAGGACTATACGGTGCCCCTACATTTGGTGACAATTCGTTCCTGTAGGGACAATTCATAGTTAGGAATACGGTGCCCCCTCATCTGTAATTTTCATGAATGTTTAATACTTTAATTTGCTAAAACAAAGTCGCATTGGAGTTATTTTAAGTCTCACAATGCAATTCATGAGCATACTTTAATACAGTAAAACAAAACTTCTCTTTTCAAATCCTTCATGATGCAAAAATGCTAAATGACACTTTAAGCTCTCATCTACAAGTTCAAATTGACTAAATTTACATCATTCTGCGCACACCAAATCCTGCTTGTTTTACCCCATACGGATTGTTAAGCAGTATCCAAGAAGAAGAAGACACAATCCAGACATGTTTAAAAGGCCATAACTTAACCTATTTGCCCAGAAATGAGATGAATGACCAACCAAAAGAAAGCTCATTTTATTCTCTTTTACACAAAAGCAATTTTGAGGAAAAACTTCAAAATTTCATGCTGCTAGAATAAAATGATTTTTATCACAACCGGGATCACAACTGAAGGAGCTTGGTCCGATTTCTCAAAATGTACTTTTCAATATATGAAAGATGATCACTCGAAAGGTTTAATTTTCAAATGTCCGCTAAATCGGTCAAACCGTTTTGTTAAATGGCAATTTTGTATTTCTATGTTTATTTCTACTCCTAGGCTAGTCCTGGCACCATGACTTGACTTAGTGTCAAGTCATGGAAAATACTATGTAGTAAAACTGCCATTTAAGCATGTGTATACAGGGCATCTTGAGGCTAAGTCCACACTGCAAATTCAGCCAAAATATTGAAGTTGCTTACAAATTGTATGATTAATATGCTTCTTGAGAGTCTTGTGCATCTCATGATAGGTAATTTGTTAACATTTAGAATCATAATGTGTGATTTTGGGGCCAAAACTTACCTTGTATGGTGTAACATTGGGTTTCCGAATTTGACAACCTCAACTTTGTTTATCTCCAGATTTTGGGTAATAAATTTCGTCTTTGGATTTAAATTAGTTTTGTAATGATTCTACACTATTTAAAGATGTTGTCTGTGTTGAGAGAAATTTATTTGGGTTTTTCAATTTCTGAATTATTTCATGTCAAAACTTAGAAAGCTTAAATGGCAATGTAACTCCACATATTCCTTGTAACTCTGGACACTTGGTCCTGAGTTACAATTATTGGAACTACTCCTAGGCAAGAGTGCGATGTTACTTCGGCTAAAGTTTGACCACAAAAACGGAAGCTTGTTGTTGGTGGATACTTCTTATTGGTGACTTTCATCGTGAAGCATTTGGTAGCGTTAAATTCCATGAGCCACTTGTTTTGCCACTCTTCAAGCTTAGACAGGTCATTTTGGAGTTGATGGAGATGATCTTTTGTTTTACCTTTGGAGTACTAATAAATCACACAGTCGTCTGCAAAAAGTCTGGTTTACTTTGCAACTGATCAGGCAGGTCATTGATGTACAGTAGGAAAAGGAGGGGCCCTAGTACTGTCCCCTGTGGCACACCAGATATCACTGTTGTTGGTTCGGATGCTTTACCATCACAGACGACACTTTGTTTCCTTCCAATTAAGAAGTCTCCAAACCATTCAAGTAAGTTACTCCTGATGCCATGGTGGTGAAGTTTTTTTTAGCAATCTTTGGTGCGGGACCTTGTCGAATGCCTTGGAGAAATCTAGGATGGCCATGTGTGTTGTTTCACCCTTTTCCATTGCCTCAGCCAGATCGTGAATAGTCTGTATAAGCTTAGCTAGGTCTAACGCCCCTTGACCGCAACGCCGCAATGGCCAAAAATTGGCCAACCCGGTTTTGCTATTTTTTTCTCAAAGTTGCGTACATCGATGTTTGACAAGAGCAAGAGCATTAGTTCCACTAACTAAAACATTAATTGCGACGACTAATGGGACATTTGGACTTGAAAAATCTGAGATTTTGTAAGTTTGTTTACATCATTTTGACGCCATCTTAAGTCTGTCAAGTGTGTTGAATTCGGCAGTCCAACTTTGGAATTTTGTCGATTTTTGGTACATGAAAGCATTTGATCATGAATTCTTCTTGAGCGAGTGCTATTTGATAGTGATCACATACATCTGTTGCTTCAAGAGGTGCATCTGCTTCGTATTTCAAAATTTTGTTGGCGTTTCGCAGAAGTCAATGGCTGTTAGCCCAGACCCAATATGTAATGAAATGGAGTATGGGTCTGGAAACTCAGACTAGTATAAGCTGGGTTTCTGTGGATCTTTTTGCTCTGAATCCATGCTGGTTGTCGGATAAGATGTTGAACTCCTCAAGATGTTTCATGACGTGTGAATGGACTATATGCTCCAAGACTTTGCATATGATGCTGGTCAGAGAGATGGGGCGATAGTTTTCCGGCTTGGATTTGTCACCTTTCTTGAAGATACATTTGCTTCTTTCCATTGCGTCGGTACTTTCCCGGTATTAATTGAGGTTTGAAATAAGTCTGTTAAGATAGGAGTAAGCTCTTCAGCAACAATTTTGATGGCCCATGGAGGGATCTGGTCTGGTCCAGGTGCTTTGTTTGGTGACAGACCTTGAATTAGTTTCAATACTCCAGCTTGTGAAATTATTAGATGTCCTATCTCTAAGACTCTGGGATGTCACTGGTATTCATATTTAACAACAATCATGACAATGTACAACCATTTAATGAGATTTTATAAAAAATTACCACACCTTCCTTCCTTCACAAAACGAAATCAAATTCTCCAAAGGATTTCTCTAGCATGTAATTTGTAATATCTTGCAAAAATTGTATTAAATTAAAAAAAAACACCTGGATCCTGGTTATCACGCAATCTCTAATGAAATGTACTGTCATCATGACTGTCAGCCATGCAGCATGTTGAAGTCATGTCTTTCCTGGAGGAACTATTAAAGCAAAATATAAGTTAGAAATATTACCAGAATACCTACCCTACTACAAGTATATCGATAATGGTACATCAAAATAACCATTGGTTTTTTGCAACTTGAAATTTTAAATACTAGCGTTCAGCACATGAGCAAGCATGCATTGTTTAGCTGAAGTTTACGCATGGAGTAGTTAACCTCCTCGTCAAATGTTCTCCTAATGCTCAACGTTGTTTTTAGTAACAGACAGAGCGACTGTTTTGTTTGATGTTAAAGAGACTACATAATTAAAAGGACAGAGGTCAAAAGGTCAGACATAATTATTAATGAGGTCAATTTTACAACAACAACAAAATCAGCAATCGATGGCATGTCAACGAATCGAATGATCGACTGTGTGACAGTCCAGTTGTCAATTGTGTTGTTTGTGTAAATACTGGGTGTTTAATTCGCTTGATTTGTTCCACAAAGTTCGAAAGGTTTACTCTGGATAATGTGCTGACAAACTTAAGTCTTTTATGGTGGAAAGTAATGTACGATTTTGCAGTTTAGGTGGTCGAAAATTCATTTATCTTTCGCCGGTTGACGTCTCGTCACGACTCGTGACCTGCCTGATCATGCTGATGCTGACGGAGGCGTAATTTAATCCGAGCAGACTTTGGAGTCTTTCAATGTTCAGACTGTGAATGTAAGTTGCACTTGTCTTACTATATAAATAATATCCCTTGAGTTGAGAAGGCTAAATATATTGGAAGTATTGACCACTTTTTTAAAAAAATCACTATTTTGCATTTAAAGTAAACTACTAACTAGGAGCTTGGTCCGATTTTATTTTAGTTTTCAATGACATGTCATATAAAAGATGACCATTCAAGCGGTGTAAATTTCAAATTTAAGCTGAATCGGTCAAACCGTTTTGATTTTATGGGCAAATTAGTATTCGGTAGTTACCTCGCCTGGGCCGGCCCTTGCACCAATGAGATCCCGGGTTTGTGTCCCGCGCCCGGCGCTTTATGTGCATTTGGTTTTCAGTCCATGCTCGCTTCCGCAGGTTTTTCTCCGGGTGCTCCGGTCTCCCTCCTGCATTCAAAACTGAATTTAAAAAACATCTTGGAGCCCCGTTAAAGATAAGCTTCTTTCAGTTTACTTGGTTACTTTTGGTACCAATCAAGTTGGGTTTCCTTGGCGAAAGCCTAAACAAGGTGATTTTTTTTTAATTACCTCATAGATTCCTGTCCTCTGATTGGTTAAAAGTGAGGGCCTGGATTTAATTAGGTACCGGTACTTTAAATTCACTATGACACAATATTGATTGCTTTTTGTTCAGGGTATGGTTAAAAATTTTTCCCCTCGGTGATCTCAAAACCATGAATATATCTTACTGAATATATGCCCTCAGCTTCACTTAAAAGGCATAGGCTATTCATGTTTTTGAGATCACCTCGGGAAAATAATTTAAACCATGCCCCTCAAAGCAGTCAATATTTGTAAAGCTTATTTTGGTTACCATAATTAAACACATTGTCATATATATCTCCAAAACCGAACATAACTTAGCCATGAAATTTCACATGGGTTGAGAGAAAAATATGAGCGACATTTTTGTACCAAAATCTCAAAAAGTTTGAAAAAAAGTTGAGGCAACTGGACCATGCTCCTTTAGTGTACTTCTACTTCTGCATAGTCCTCTTGAAGGATGTTAAGTAGGTAATTTCTACTTGTGTGCAGTCTAGTATTAGCTTCAACACAGGCCTTCCAATGTACATACATAGATCTTTAGGCCTGAGAGAATCGAGGTGAACATGAATCAACGCTAACATTTTTATAGACTTAAATAAAACACTATGGTATAAATGGCAAAATTAATAATTGGATTGCATCTTTCAGAGGACAGAAAACCAAGGCAGAGAGCCGTCCAACTGTCATTTGGACAGCTGATCACGAAAAAGGACGCCCTGTAAAATGCAAAGGCCGTCCAATAAGGCGTCCAAAAATGCATTTTACCAAAGAATGTTAGAATTTATAATTGTTGGATTTAATTTGTGAACGCGTACTCAGAGCCTTGTGTGAACACGCGATCTAAACAATCTTGAAAATATACGCGCGCGTCAGGGACCACTGCGTACTTTCTATAAACACGAGTTCTCGAATTAAATCCAACAACAATATGTTCAATAATCATCATCATCATCACAAAATCTGATCAATTTATGTACTTTGCTATTCTTAAAGCAATAAGTTCTTATGCCCCTGTACCATGTAAAAATGATAACCTGGTATTCATTTTTTTTTTGGGGGGGGGGTTATTGTCAGACTGAGACAACCTGTCAACCAAGGTCCAGATTTCTTCATTTTGGGGTAAGAAGGGAGATGCTGGGAATTTATACATGTAGGGGGCCATGCAGGTTTTTAGGGTTTTTTTTTTTTTTTTTTGAATAAGACTAATGACTTTCCATCATTATGTACATTGTACCCCCTGTAAAAATAGTCACAAGGTATCCAGTTTTATGGGTTTTTTTTTTAGATTTTAAGCCCTGAAGTATTTTGTTTTTAATTGGATAATTTCAGACAACCTGTCCACCAAGGTCCAGTTGTTTGCATTTTTTTACCAGGTACCGTACCTAAATTTCCAGATATAACAATTAGGCCTATATATTATTGAGGACCCTAGAACCAAAAGGGGGTTAAGTCACATTGAGTACAAACTGAGAAAATGGCACAAACATCATATCATTTGTGTTGCCTTGAATGGTATTACTGTATCTTGCAGTGACTCTTACACGTGCTCTGATCATCCAATTATTACAAAACTTGTACATAATGTAGAAATAAGAATTCTGTAGCAGGAAATTGACACCACTCAATTTTCAAGATTTTGTGACTTAACCCCTTTTAGTTCTAGGGTCCTCAATTGTGCATCCATGGATTTAATTGTCCATCCATTGATTTCTTTCTCCAGAGTACTTCTTGGAATATTGACATTTAAAAAGTTGTCAAGGCCGAAGCTGGGCACTAAAGTGCTGTAGATGCAGACCGTTGGTTAATGGTGCTGAAGTTTGTGGCTGCTCAAAACGGATTTTAACCAAGTCTAAAGTCATCAACACAGACCCGGCCTAGAGCAGGGTCTGTGTTGTCAGAATTCTCTGTACAGATGTGGAAAGGAGTAGTGTACTCATTTCTCAGGTGAGATGGTTTTTAATCAATAAACTTTGTTATGACTTGGTCTGGTATGGAGTTGTTTTAATCCGATCAAGGGAGGCAGAGTGCACTGCACTTATATATGAAAGTAAATGTATGAAGCCACAGAGCACCTCAGAAGTAGAGGTCTTCCGGTGACAAATTTGGTAAAAAAACAGGTCTGTCAGTGACAAGGTGCAAAGAATGGGGCTTGGGGTCAAAATTCATAAAAAAAGGGCCTGACAGTAATTACAACACAGCATGGGATTTCTATTATTCTGAAAAGCTTGTAGCTTGAAAACGAATGGTGGGAATCAAGTGATATTTTCAGGATACATTTATGTTGTACTTTTTTTTTATTTGTATGTTTCCTTTTATTTGTAAAGCTAGAAAAGAGATGGGGTTTTCATCACATCAGAATCATGAATTGCACCTTTAATAGGTCTAGTTTGCACATTTGTAATTTTGAGGCAAGCTGGTCATGCGACCACCAACAAAAGCAGCTCAATTAAGCCAGCTTTGAATTTTGATAGCGAATGCAAAAAAGTGGAAAATTTTTAAAGAAAAAATTAATTGATATTTGCTTTGTATCATGAAATCTCTGCACAAGAAATGTTCAATATTTTATAAACTGGCAGACCAAAAAATCTAGGCTAAAACTTCCATTTCATAAGCCGGAACATGAGTTTAAAGACCATTACTTCATTAGTAATAGTATGCCATAGACTTGATTCAAGTCGTTGTGCTGGTTTTGTCTGAGAAAGAACTTTTTTTTTTCTTTTTTCTCTTTTGCCTCAATGAGGCAGGCATACGCCATTATTTTCTTGTAATATTCGCTCTTTTCTCTTCTTTTTTCACAATTTCATATATATCATGTTTTTAAAGTATACGTTTACAAGATGCTGAAAATTAAATAACAACTTTTTTTTTATTTAAATTGATATAACAAACTTTTGTATTTTATGTTCCAGTAAACCTTGCAATTGTTAAAGTCGTTTAAATCAACATTTTTGTTTTATTTTCTGTGATGAGTTACAAATCATTTCATGAATATTGTTGATTTCTTGCATAAAATGTATTTTTGGTGAGACAAACTTTTTTGTATCATTGTACTGTAAAAGTCTATATTTTCGCGAGAAGATATTTTCGCGATTTTGCCTCTAACAGACATTTCGCGAGTTTTTATTTTCGCGATTACCAAAATTGAGTTGCATAATATCAACGAGTAAGCTTACCAAGTCGCCATTAACAACACTCACTTTTTTCACTATCACATGATTGGTTTGATAAATATTTGCCTCATATTTACCATCTACATCGGTCGTGATTTAGCTGGCTGAATGATAAAACTTCTGAATTCAACAGCTTTACATGCACAGATTCACTGCTTTGCGAGAAACTTTAATTGGTCGATAAATGACATTATATTTCGCGAGTTTTTATTTTCGCGTTTGAGGATTGATTCGCGAAATTCGCGAAAATAAAAACCTCTCGAAAATTTCTACTTTTACAGTATGTAATATTTGGGATAAACCAAGAGTTTTAATTATGGTGACTTTGCCAAAATGTATGTTAATTTTCTTACTTAAATTTCCAACAATTAAAGATGTTTTTAAGTTGAATAAGCTTTGGTTTCTAGTTTAAGTTTTCAACTTCTTTTTTATCTTTTCTGAAGTAAATTCCCAGACTTTTGATAGGTTTATCTGACCACTTAATTCTAAAGTCAAAGTCTTTTTTATCAAACTTTCATAGATAGATACCTTCTGTATTTCTCACGCAGTGAGAATGACTCCGCTTTGCCCCAAAACTCATGCCATTACTATAGAGTGCTCTTGCACAGTCAATCAAATGCATCAGTCACTTTCCACTGCCAGTGCAGAGACCAAGTAAAGTCACATGATCAACTCTTCCTAGGCTACAATTCAACACAACTATACAAAGGTTACTCAGTAAATA
>JXSR01S007791.1:32451-44196 GCA_000969725.1 Ophiothrix spiculata
ATTATTTTTATCTTTAACCCTTCCCCCTTTTACAAAAATTTATTTCAATAGGTGTAACCAAAGCTTACCAAAACATGCTAATTCTCAGCTAACGCAAGTCCGTCACCTGAATGTGTCACAGACAGCTGAAGCCCTCCGTCCATTCATCTTTGCAGTTCATCCTGATTTCTTTGGACAGTATCCTAAAGAAAGAGTAAGTATTGGGTGGTTTTAGCCTGTACCACTTTCTATTAAAGTTTGTACTAAAATCCCTCCTCTCAGATTATTAACAGTGAATGTGCCAATTGTGCAAATTTTGTTTTGCCACATCCTTTTTATTTATTTTTTTCCCAAAACTGAGAAAAAAACTCGAAATCCAAGGCAAAATGTTTACTGTTTCCAAAATAATCACAGCAATCTTTACTACGGTGTTGCCGATTAATTTTGACACTCGCTTGCGCCCATCGAGTTAATAAAATTTGACTACTTAATATCATTGAAAAGAAAGAACCTTTCTGTCACACACTCAAAAAAAAATTTTAAAAACATTTTGAAATTCCACATTAGTTTTTCAAAGAGTAGGAGAGCTTAATTTAATGTGGCCTAATATGGTCGGTCACGACACATAGAAATACTCATACTTATGGTGCGTTCAGTGTACGGTACATTATAAACAAAGTGGTCCATTCTGATCTCTTTTTTTTTTCAAAATTGTGTTTATTTTTGTCCTGATTTGGTCCATATGTTAGCCCAATTTGTGCTATTTTTCAGGATTTACTACATGTTAATTGGTGTACTGTCAGGATTTTTCCAAATGCTATTGTACATCCCTGGTATTCAATTCCCAGTTCAAATCACAGCCATAAAGAATATGTGTTTGATTTAAAATATCCCCATGCAATTCATCTTTAAATATTAATTTTTATTGACCAACGCACTCTGGCTTTTTGCTTAATTACCATTTCTTGATTTACAACACCACATTAAGACTAACTTGGATCAATAATTCATAGATGCCACTACATGTAATTGTAATTCCTGTCATTATTATCAGTAGTCAAATAGATAAACCTGTATTTTCCAGCAGGTCTGAAATGTATTTGTTCATGAACCAGGCTCCTGTAATCTTTGATAAAATGTTGGAGCTAAAGTCACAGGGGGGCAACACCAGGGGGAGGGGTGGAGTGGGGGTATGGCAGTCACAAGTCTTGCTCCCCATTGCACCCCCTCCCTCGTTTCAGTCACCAACACAAATATCACACTCAATTTCCCCATGCTTTTGATCATTTATTTACATGTATAATGTCAAAAAAAATTGTGCACTTCATGGGAATTTAAGTCAATTTTCTTTTTCAAATTTTTTCAAGATTTTGTAACAATTATTAGCAGATTTGGTAGAATTTTTTTCGTACACATAACAAAAAATTCCATAATTTTTCCTCGTACCATTTTTGACCCCCTAGATGTTTCTGTCTCCCCCAGTTTGACCCCCCCCCCCCCATTTGAATATCTGCCTGCCACTGTAAAGATAAGGGAGAATTGGCAAAATGAAGCCTGTTCTCCCCTAGGACAGTGTTGAAATATCAAATACTCGATCTCTCTCTCAGTCACTGGAGCCATCGATTTTTAGGTGGGTGCCCAGACTAACATGAGACAGATGTCTGTCTAGGTGTGTGAGGATGAGATCACACATTGCGAAATGCTGCAGGGTCCACTACACTAAATAACTGGCGCTCGCTATCTGGCATTTTTAAAATGAAAAATTCTAAAACTCCTAAATGAGGACCTCAAAAAGTATGGGAGGGCAATATGTTTGGTCAATATTTCGTTCTAATTATAGAGTTAGGTTTAAAAAGTTGTTCGGATGCCATTTGTGATCTCCAGAGTACTTTGGTAAAATTTCAAGGCTTTTCCCTAATTTGCGGCTAATTCTAGTAATATACAATTCTACAATTCGGCTTTCAGTGATAGGGGGGTGTTATTATTTCAGTGTCCCGTATCTCGAAAATTTTGCCTTCATGGTGTACTTTATCATTATTTTGTGTTAGAAGAGATCATAATCAATTGAGAAAAGGCAGTGTTGAAGCAACCAGTTGCTTTATCATTGAGTTCTCTGGTGTTTTTAGAAAGCTATTTTATACAGTAAGTCAATGGGAAGCTATTGCCTGGTGTGGCACCTGCAGCTTATTCCATTAGGGAATTGCAGTGTGACAAAACTGGGTACACAATTACAGCATAAAGGAGTGATGTTCTGATTTTGCTCCAACAGGTGTTGTCAATTATTGCCGTAGTATGTATATGGGCGCACTACACTAAATAACTAGCACTCCCAATCCGGCATTTCTAAAATCGGCAAAATTGACTGCCCTTCTAAAATGAGGACTTCAAAACGTATGGAAGGGCAATATGTTTGGTCAATATTTTGTTCTAATTATAAAGTTAGGTTTATTTAAAGATGCTCTGATGCCATTTTTGATCTCCAGATTGCTTTGGTAAAATTTAAAGGGTTTTCCTTAATTTGCGCTTGATTCTGGTAATACAAAATTCGGCTCTCAGTAATAGGGGGCGTTATTACTTCAGCGTCCAGTATCTTGAAATTTTTGCTTTGATGGTGTACTTTTATCATCATTTTATGTTAGAAGAGATCATAATCATCTGAGAAAAGGCAGTGTTGAAGCAACCACAGGCATGAGATTTTCCAGCTTTTCAGCTGGTTCCAGCTTTTTTTAATGTCAAAATTTCTGCAATTTTATTTATTTTCAGCCCGTTTTGAGGCATTTTCTACCAATTTTACGCGCTTTTCCAGTGTTTACAGCTTTTTTCAGGAAGATGCAATCTCATGCCTGCAACCAGTTGCTTTATTATTGAGTTTTCGGGTGTTTTTAGAAAGCTATTTTGTACAGTAAGTCAATGGGAAGCTATTTCCTGGTGTGACACCTGCAGCTTTGCTTGCTTATTCCATTAGGGAATTGCAGTGTGACAAAACTGACCAAATTACAGCATAAAGGAGTGATGTTCTGATTTTGCTCCAACAGGTTTTGTCAATGATTGCCATAGTATCAATCAATCAATCAATCAATCAATACAAGTACTTGCATAGTATGTATGTGTCCTTGTTTGATGCAGACCTATGAATACCTTTATTGCATATTTTGCACTTATTATGTTTCATATGTCAACCCCAGGTCTTACTTCTAAAATCAAAGAGTGCCTGCCAGAAGTCCAAATACTTCACGAACAGGGATTATATAGTGTACCGAATCCCTGGTAGGCATATTGACACTTTATGTTGGCATTCAAATGGCATACATAGTTTTGGAAGTGAGGAATCCGTGGTTCGAATCAGGAGAAATCACACTTTTTTCAGGTAGGTAAACTGAAATCCCATGTGGTGAGTTACGGTTAAATACTTGAATAATTCATGCATTCATCGGAACTTCAGAATAAAATAATCTTAATGTATACATAGAGTGCTTTCAACAGCAAATTCATTTTTTTTTCTAGGCTATCAATGAAGATTCCCTAAAACAACTATACGCTCACATCGATGGCCTGAGGACACAACAACAGCAACAGCAACAACAAGCACAACCTATTGACCTCAAGTTTTATGTCCGTCAGCAGGGACCAGAGATACAGGAGACTCAAAGTAAGAAAAACAGCCGGGGAGGGGTGGGGGTGGTCGCAACAACAAGTACGACCTATTGACCTCAAGTTTTATGTCCGCCAGCAGGGACCAGAGATACAGGAGGAGACTCAAAGTAAGAAAAACAGACGGGGGGAGGGTGGTCGCAACAACAAGTATGACCTATTGACCTCAAGTTTTATGTCCGTCAGCTATGTCCGTCAGCAGGGACCAGAGATACAGCAAGAGACTCAAAGTAAGAAAAACAGCCGGGGGGGGGGTCGGTCGCAACAACAAGTACGACCTATTGACCTCAAGTTTTATGTCTGTCAGCAGGGACCAGAGATACAGGACTCAAAGTAATCGAAGCACCTGGATATAGAGTGGGTTAGACCAGAGAGTTAGAATATAATGGGAGATGAAACTCCCTGGCTGAAAAGTGTGCATTACCAGTGCAGTTATTTGCTTATAATGCAGCAAATCTGCTCTGTATTCATGAGGTCCATTTATATGCTAATTTTCATTGTTACAGTCTAATGTTCAGGGATGGTTATGGTTTTTTGTAATTTTGCCTGAATTTGCCTGAAAATGGTGAATTTCCCAATACTTTTGTACAGTGAAGATCCAAGCATTTTGCCTGAATTCAGGCATAAACCTGCAGATAATCATGCCTGAATGTTAAATCTACCAATCAAACTTGTTTTTGACATTCCCCCATATGATTGGCGAGCAAAAATCAAAGCCACGTCCCTATATACACTGTTCACCTTTTGATCTAAGTGTGGATGATACCACTTCCATCAGTTGACTGAAAATGAGTTTCGTGGCCCTGGTTGGACATGACATCATTGACATCATCAAAATTTAGAAGTATTATTTGATATCGTTTTAGGGTGATCTTTTTATCATTTTTAGACCTTTAAAAAGATCTTCAATAATATTTATGATACCTTTTGTCAATTTTGTTTTGGCTTACACTACAAAAGACTGTCTGAGCCCAGGACAGGTGGGCATAATGTAAATGTACTGATATGCAGGTAAAAATTGCATCTTTGTCCACCCAGGTTCAAGTTAACCAGTGCAGATCCTGGAATTTACACTGGGGACGTGTCTGGTAGGAAGTTAATTTGAGCGGGAAATCAGAAGCGAAGCACACAACATGTGGTTTGGGATCGAGGGAGTTTACAATTTTTCATGGAAGAAAATGCTAAAAATTATGACAAAATATCATTTTTCTTAGGAAATAGATTAAATAAAGTGTAAAGTTTCTCTTAAAAAATAATTTAAACACTTAAGTTTAGGAGGAAACCATGCCCAGGTGGGGCGTGGTGATGTCTGAGTAAAGGCATTTTTTTTGGCAAAAATAGTTGTGGGTGCCCCCGCCACTGCCAACAATTACCCCTCTTAATGTGAAAGATGGTTTGTGGAATTTTTTCCTTTGGCTTACCCATTGGTTAACAAAATCAGCTTTCAACTTGAAAAAAATATTTGTATGAAATATTAAATAATTGTTGTCTAAGCAAATTTGGTTTACACATGGTACAGGGCAAAATTTTATGTGTGCCTCAGGGCCTGTAGGGGGGTACTCAAATTTGGCTTGAATAGGGACGTGCCTCTGGGAAAATTGAAAAGCCACCCATCCAAATATCGGTTTTCTAGAAAAAGGGACTCATCCATATACCAAATCTCTCAAAACCCACATTTTTTCTGCCCAAATTTGCACTATTTTGGCAAAATTCTCTTTTAAAAGTTTTGAGAAGAAATGTTAAAATTTGTGCCATTTGGCGCACATTTTGAAATTTTTTGTATCTGGTAATTTACCATGCCGACCTTAAGGTATCTTTCGATATGATGGGTCACATATTTCGAGGTCTGTCAAATAGTTTTGATCTGTTCATGTCCGTCCATTAGCATATGTGTGACAGTGCTTTCAAGAATGAAAAAATTCTCAGTTTGTGTTTTGAACAGGATAGCCAAACATCACATAATAAATATACCAGTTATGCCCTTTTGTCATAGGTGCACTATTAGTTACCCCCTGTTTGTTCATGCAATACGGAAAGGTATCTATGGTTGGGTGCTGTATCATATGAGGCCGAAGGCCGAATGTGATACAGCACTAAACCATAGATATCTTCTGTATTGCGTAAGAACAAACAGGGGGTAAGGAATTTATCACTTAGTGTAGGCATGGATCTTATTTTTAAAACGTAAATTATGCAGAATTAGATTTCAAATTTACCTAAATTGTCTTCATAAATGGTAAAAGTCAACCAAGCAATACAGATTTGCCAAACAGGTAATATATAACCGTATTGCACGGTTTAAGGATAAGTTTGCATGCGGGACTTTTGCAATCCCTGCGTGATAACTTTTTGATTACCCGGTCAAGGTTATTTTTAGACTTAAAATATATGAAATACGGCTATATATTAATTGTCTTTCGACCGATGGGATTTAATTCAACCAAGTGATAATATTATTTATCACTTGGCTGACATGAATCCTTGAATCCCATTGGTCAAATCCCCAAGGAGTATATAACCGTATTGCGTGTTTTAAGTCTAAAAATAAACTTGATCGTGTATTTAGATAGTTATCACGCAGTGATGACTACGCGTAGTGTGTTTTGGCGCATACATGCTAAAGTCGCCCACCATGCAATACGATTATACCTGATTGACAAATCCATATTACTTTTTTTCTTTTGTAATTTTTAAAATTAAAAAATATACAATTTTGGTAAATCAAGAAAAGCAGACCCATCCATATACCAAATGCCCAAACTTTGAGTCAATGTATACAAAAATTGAAATTTTCTGCGAAAATTTACGTTAATTTAGGCTGATTTTTGTTTGAATTTAGAATCCAAAATTTGCGCCGTTTTGTTGCAAAGTTTTGAAAAAAAGACCCATCAAAATACCACATTTTGCAAAGAAAAAGGACCCATTGGCATACTATATAGCCTGATTTTGCTACCCAAGTTTGCGGCACATCCCTGTTATCACTTCTTTACTCCCGTGGTAACTACTCACACTTTGTACTATCATGTTCCAGCGCTGTATGATACGAGTTTTCATGTAACATAGAGGATTTCATATCATATAGAACTCTGAAATTTTATGCAATATATGGAAATACCCTTTTCAATTATTAGGGAATAGGGATCACTTCAAAACTCAACCGGCGGTTGATCGCCCGGAACTGCCGGTTCCGGCAGGTTGCTATTGTTCTGAACAATGGCAACCGCCCAGAACTGCTGGTTCCGGGTGGACAGCCGCTGGTTAAGTTTTGAAGCAGCCCCTTAACAAATGATATATTTTAGTGGGTTTTTTTATCTTCTGAGTTGTATTGTTCTGGCTGTAACAAAAAAAAAATCCTTGCGCTACTCATCGGGGTTTTTTTTAATCACTTTTTTATTTTCAGATGACACCAACTTCAAAAAAGTGAAGATAAGTCTTCAAACCACCTGTCTGTACAAAACAGTGACCCACATTCTGCAGTCATGTGACCTGTCCACTGATCATGTGACCAGAGAAAATCAGCGGCAAGTGCAATATGGAAATCAATCAACACGCGAAGCATCGTGGGACTCCTTTATCTATGATTACGTAGAAAAGAGAGGACCCTTAAGAAGAGAGGACAGCAAATCTTTCTCTAAAGATGACATTGATATTCCATTGTGGTATGTATACATGTTACACTAATGGCCCTGGGGGGACTTACATTGACGAAAGGTACGGATATGTGCCACCCTCAAGACCCCTTTTTCAAGCCGCCTCTTCCGCTCCCCTAGATGCTCATTTCAAGATTACTTCAGTTCCGAAGACTACCATTTTCGAAGAAAATTACTCAAAAGTATGTTTTATTAAGTTTTCAACCTAATTTTGAGCGATTTTCAGCTCAAATGTGATGGCTCACCCCGAAAGGGAGGACTTTGCAGATGATATCAATTTTGATTTTATCATTTCATCTGTTACAACATTTTCTAAGCTTTAAAAAACAGGACTATTTGCACTATAAAAATTAGGCTAAGTTAGAAGGTTGCACCACACTTGGACCGAGGTTGCGCGAGTGTGTAGTGACCCAACAGTGCGCCCTGGTAGCATGCTAAAAGTGCTCGACTACAACAAACGAACCTTGCATTTTTCCGCCAATTTGTGAGTACGCAAGTGCTAGCGCTTGACTGTTCAATAATTGCTACTTTCAGTCAAAGTACCCTTCTTTTGCAGGAGTACAATTCCCGGGAGAGGAATTTATCAAATTAAGAAAATGGTGGGTCTTTGGGTGACAAAGGTTGTTTTAGTGACAAAGAAGTTTAAAAAATAGGGGATCATTGAGTGAGGAGTAAAAATAGCTGACAGCGAGAAAAAAAGAAAAGCGAGGTCTTTTTTGTGGCACATGGCGCCTACCTCAAAGTTGAGTACACCCCCCCCCCCCCAGGGTACAATTAAACCTATCACGGTAGTATTTCACAAATATGAATGATCAAAAGTACCATGCTTAAGTACATAAGAACATCTAAACATGATTGCAGTTCTAATGATTGTGAGATTCATTTCACAAACAGTTATGAAAGTAATCAGAGCTATACACAAAGATGCAAAAGATATAATGACCGGCATATAATGCTGATCTTGGGGTAGGGGTGTATTCTACATTAGATTTACCTGGGATTTACATACGTAATGTATCCAAAATTGTTAATTTAGTACTGAATTCTGCCATACGGTCTGTCTACATGAGTAGCCATTTTCATCTCTGACTATTTTATAATAATATAAATCATTTTGGTGCAGTTTTCAATCATACTTAATTACAGCGCTCATAGTGATCAGAAGTTGATCAGAGACTTACATAGAAAATTACGATTATATTTATCCGTTAGTTTTTCGGGTGTGTGAAATTGATTTATGACTATTTGTAACGTTGCAACAAAATTTAGTATATGCTAGTCAAGTGTTCCCACTAAGTTTTTGATCAATTTTGATGAAGTTGATGGGATACTTTCGCCAAAAACACATGCTAAGGCTGAAAATTGACTAAATAAAGCAGGAAAGAGCATCATTTTCACACATTTTCAACACCTGTTGTGCCAATTTTCACCATGGTGCACCATACGGCCTTAGCAGGAACACTGGTGCTAGTAGTTTCAGATGTTGGTAATTCTTTGTGAAATACACTCCAAATCACATTAGGTCACAACGGAACAGTTCCAATCATGAGTTCCAAGTATGCTTTCTATAAATAAATTTCACTTATTCTAAAGGTGCTGCTTTATTCAGTAGGGATATCAGAGCTATCAAACTTATCCAATAATGGCAGACATTCAGTCAAAGTTCTATGCTTTAAACTCTATGAATAGATAAGAATGCAAACCCAAATAGTAATGTAAAAACAATTGTGATTCTCCACAGCCTTTGGATAAAACTTAACATGGATCCGGCTCGTGAAAAGATGTTGACAACGCAACCGATCCGCGATGAAGCAAACCAAATCAAGGCAGAATTGATGAAAGAATTAGGACTGACTGAGATCGCATGGAAATGTCCGTGGGATATCAATAATTTCAGGTCTTGCCTACGAATACTGAGAGATTTAGTCAACACCTATCCTGATATTTTTGAGAGTGTAGAAGGTATGTTTATTTTTAACTTTAAGGGCCCTGTCAGCCCTTCATTTTCAGAAATGTTTTTTACTCTGTAACTTTGCAATGGATAATTAAATCCAAATATAATTATTTTTCTGTCCCAAAAAACATGAAAATAGCACATAATTAATATCATTACCTGGCAGTGCTATTGCTTCCCTCGCTTTGCTTGCTTTGAAGATTTGTTGGGGTCGGTTGATAACGAATCGTATAGACGAATTATGTATTGATTTTATATTTCCCTTCCCAGATTGGTCATGCATAATAGTGATAGTTTATCTAACAAATTTCCAGTCTGCATTACAGGCGGACGTATATATGTTTCTGGTAAGATTTGATCTGATATGATATGATAAACATATAATACAGTTTGATCCAAATCCCATCTGAATCGGTAATCTGTTTCCAGGAACATTGCTAGCAATGTAATGTTGATAAGGTGTTGGAGCACAATTAGAACACAACTTTGTGCGGTCGGCTGCAACCAGGCCACAGCTTTGATTTTCCGATATGGCCGCCGTAGGCTTGATTGTGCACCAAGGTTATTGTAAAATATATATTATATGTTTTGAAATTATCTTGAGGTGAACAATCAAGCCTATGGTGGCCATCTTGGAAAATCAAAGCTGTGGCCTGGTTGCGGCCAGCCGCACAAAGTTGCGGCCTAATTGTGCTCCAGCGCCTAAGAGAGTTACTTGTTGATACAGCTATGGTTACAACATGTAACATACAACCATTCTCAATATAAGTTTGTAAGAGTAAAAGGGAAACACTTCCAAGTGAAGTTTCTCGACCAACCCTACTGAAAAATATCAATAGAAAAACAACTTTTTTGGCTCAAGAAAAACCCTTGGAATCAAGGGAGAAATTAAAACAGTAACAAATAATCAAATTTTTTTTAACATTCCATAGGAAATAAAGTGTTATTTGGTAGTACAACAAGACTGTCGTATGAGAGTGTAGCAGTGCTAGGACACCGGGATACACCACAGTATTGGCTTGGCGTAAGTGTTCAAAATGTAACTTTGTTTAGCAGCAGCCCTGTTATCAATTTTTTTTTTTGGTTTATTTGTTTTAGAACATTCAGAGCATACTATAGGTAAAGGTAGGTTAAAGTTGAAACCGAAGCTTAATTGCTTACAGTCACATGGTGCCCATCTCCATTTCTGTAGCTTTTAGGCCAGACTCCTATATAAAATTTACTATGGTTGAACAGATTAATCGGTGACCGATATTTAACAATTCTGAATCGGTATCGGTAAAATCAACTGATAAGAAAAAACATCACGTAAGTCACTAGATACCTCGCATTAGCTGCACTCGCCAGCACTAATTTTACAAATTATATTGTAAATGCAAATTTGTCCGAAACAAGAATAGAATGCAAAACATAAAGCCCAAATTTGGATTTTAGTAAGCAAAAACTTGCATTTTTGAGGAAACATTAAAGTCAGCACCCTAGGACTCACCTATGTTTAATCTTTCATTATTTCTGGATTAAACTCTTTTAATGCATAAGTACTGGGGGCGATTTCACTAACGTTCAGTGATGATCACTAACCCCCATTATGAATCTCTATTTCTTCTTTTTTAATAGCTTGTGAACAGTATTAGTCGGTTTTCTGAAGCTTTAGATGCAATGTCAAGCCTAGAAAAACAAATCGGTGCTCATTTAGGAGGCGTGTCCATATGCAGACGGCATCTAGATAAGGAGCAGGCTCCGTTTAAAGCTTACTACCAAGTCCTAAATGAAATGCTGTCAAATTTGAATAAACACCAGCAAGTTGGAGAAAATTACAAAGCTATTCCATCAGGGAAATTGAAAGACATCAGTATACAAATTATAAGGTAAGAGGTCAAATGATAAAACAGTAATTTTTTTTCAAGGACTGTTTTATTGCAGTCAGAGACCCTGTATTTATTCATTTGATTTTAATATCCACTTGTCATTTGACATGTTGAATAAAAAATTTCAGTTGAGAAAAAAATTGAAACAATTTAAGTTTTTGCCATAAATATAAGGCAATGAAAAAGGCAAACCCTATTTTACAGGTCTGCCCAAGACAGATTTGCATTTTGGAGGGTTTTTTAGTTTTTTTCTAAATGGTGTAAAATTGATATTTTTAGCCAACTTTTTATTAAAAAGCTCATTTGTAAAATTTTTTCAAATTTTTTAAATGGATTTACAAATGTTATACCAATTTTAGGCCAATTTTAAAGGGGCATTGGACAATATTTTGAAATTTTGTTTGTGGATGAGTTACACTTCCTATGTTAGAAAATAACAGTCAATTACCAGATATCGGGATAATTTAGATCAAAACCTTCAAAAAAGTCAAAAATTTGAATTTTATTTTATTTGTTGATTTTGGGTATGATGCTATAATTCTCTAAACGTATTTATTGATGCTATACAATGAGAAAGAGCCAGAGATTTGTTAGTAAAACATTCCTTTCACATCATAGATTGCAGAAAAATCAAAAGAAATTT
>JXSR01S007792.1:14232-26790 GCA_000969725.1 Ophiothrix spiculata
AAAATTAAAATTAATCCACATGTTTGTATCATAAATTGTCCTTGTTCCTTACTTTGACTTGGATTTAATTCACACTTAAATTAACCGTAACTTAACAGAAATGTAATGAATTAAAATGCACTTCGTATAATTTTCAATATTCAAAATCTAGTCGTTCTGCTTTCTTCTAAATACGTACATTTGTAATAAATGGTATATGCTTTATATCCTATTTGCAAGTTGATGTTTTGAATAAGTCGTTTTTTCTATGTTTTCTTTGGCCACAAAATACTGATTTATTTTATTAAATATACATGTAAACATATATGTTTGCACATATAAAATATTAAAATTGTGTATTTGGATAAAAGGTGAATTAGGGTTGTTTTTGAGGACTGAAGTGTGAATCAGGTGACACCTTTTAGGGTATTGAAAACAGCAATTTTAGGGGAATTTTCAAGAAATAGGGTACTTTTTCAAACTCTAGTGTGAAAACAGTATCGATAAAATTCCGATTTAAGGTGTGAATAGGGGAAAAAGGGTATATTTTGGCTTTAGTACCCTCCACCCTTTAGGGCGTGTTTTGCAAAACTGTGGTCACGCTTATGCCTTAATTATTATACAAGATACGGGCCCGGGTAAGATAACCAAGCCATATAAAGGTATACATTTTTAGAGGCTGAATTTACATGTTAATTACGGTGGTTAGGTCAGTTATAGACAACAACTTTGGTTCTAAGGCCAAAAAATGTTGCTTTTGACCACTTGTTGTTTGAGAACCCAACTAAATTTTGCTTAAGTAAAAATTTGAACAATTTCACGGTTTTTAAAATATAGAAACACATCTAAACACATTCCTAATTGTGGATATTTTTAGTTTAGAAATATTGTCATTGCGAGTTGCAATTTTTGTTCTAAAGAAAAAAGAAAACATAAATAAAATATAAACAGTGACCCTGATTAGTTATAATTATAGCATGCCTCTGTTTTGTTTAATACAGGCGTTAGTTTATGGGTTATTTACTGTGGGAAAGATAACAACATATTGAAGCCTTTATTTTCTTACCGAATTATTCTGATGTCGCCAACCTTGATTGCTTCCACATCAAACTCATCTGTCTGATCACTTTCAAACTTGTTTTTGTTGTTCTTTGATTTATTCAAGAAAATTTTATCTGAAAAACAAGTATATTGTATAGTTGATAAATTCTCAATAATAAGGTTTTGATTGAAAATTGTCCTTGTTCCTTACTTTGACTTGGATTTAATTCACACTTAAATTAACCGTAACTTAACAGAAATGTAATGAATTAAAATGCACTTCGTATAATTTTCAATATTCAAAATCTAGTCGTTCTGCTTTCTTCTAAATACGTACATTTGTAATAAATGGTATATGCTTTATATCCTATTTGCAAGTTGATGTTTTGAATAAGTCGTTTTTTCTATGTTTTCTTTGGCCACAAAATACTGATTTATTTTATTAAATATACATGTAAACATATATGTTTGCACATATAAAATATTAAAATTGTGTATTTGGATAATTATTTAATATCTTTTGCTAAAGAAACTGACAAAAATATTAACTGATATAAACTCACAGAAAAAAAAATATGTAGCTTGAACAGTGATCAGGACAATAACTAACACTGCTCTTAAATGAATTCAAACTATTTCAATTTTTTTTTATTTCATCCATTTCCATTATATGTAGCTTTTTATCAAGAAGTTCCTTAACCTACCTGTTTCAAGTTCATCTCCATAGAGCATGATATACACATTGGCGTCTGTTCCTGCACCACTCACATCTGGTGTTGTTACAAAGATGGTATATGTCTCCATTTCATCTATATGATACAAAACAAAATTGTTCACTTCAATAACAATACAATAACACATGTCATTTTAAAAGAATGATTAATGGACTTATTTATCCAGTACATGTATTTAGTAAAACTATAATATAAAACTTAATATTTAGTAAAACTGAAAATAACTTCTAACCTGTTGAGAATATATCACTGTACCTTATATATCATTGTAATACTAATATGCATCGAATGTCAATATTAAAACTTAAATATCAATAAATCCTTATCTGTTTAGAAAAATTGCTTGTTCAGAACAGTGTATTTCTAGAAGGCTAAATATAAGACATGAAACGCTACATCAACACCAAGTAAATGTTGTCATTTAATTTTGCATGTCAAAAAAATCAATAACGATATGTGCCAGGAAGTGGCTGTTATGAGATGAATTTCATTCTCAATCAGATTATACAAAGCCATATTTATTTTTACCACAAATTGTTCTGTATACCATTAGGTCATATCGCAGTTGTATTTGGTCACATATTTATTTTTTTAGGACATCCCTGAAGTTAGTTATCACACTGATTTTTAATTCAATACATACGTTCTGATGGAGTAAGTTCTCTCTCAATGAGCTTGTCATCTTTATCATTATCCAGCCAGCGTCCACATGGGAATAAAACACGCCTTCCGAGTCCGAGTGATGGTGCTTCGATCTCAACTCTATCTAACATCCAGCCTGCAAAACCACCTTTGTTGTCATGACCAATTCTACAGGAAGAAGAATTGGATAAGCACACTAGTAAATATTATACAAATATTGACTGCTCATGATGTCAATAGTAAAAACTATTGTCCCGGTGTGAAAGTAATCGTAGTCCCCTGAAATGGTAGTCCGCCTTCCATAGACTATAACGGAATAAAGCGTGAAGCTAATATAGCGTGAGAGTTGTTAGCCTATACTTTACTGTACAACCCGGACAATAAGAACGGGGGACTTACATTCCTGCTACATCGGTGATCTTCAGACGATATACTATTTCACCGAGACCGAAGATTGAGGGCAAGTCTCGAGATCACTGAGGGGAATTAAAATAGTTAACTATTGCCACAATCAAAGATCAGTCAATATTTGTTTTAGACCAATTTTGTTTAGAGCGGGCAATATTAAACTTAAAAATTAAAATTAATCCACATGTTTGTATCATAATATTCTTATAGAGTTATTTATCAAAATATATACACACGTTTTATGCTACAGCATGTGCTAGAGATGACAATTTTAAAACGGGCGTTACACCTTTGGGACAACCGGTATATAGGGATTTTTGACTTACTTGATTTTCTTGATCTCTCCAACCTTGGCTAACTTGAGTTCAAATTCATCCGTGTTCTTTCGCTCAAATTTGTTCTTGTTTGTTTTGGACTTCTTCAAGAATGTTTCCCCTGTGTATATTACAAAATTATGTGTCATGCACAAAATTGACATCACAAAGACAACAAAACAAGTCATTTCTAAGAAAGAATTTTACATACATTTATATAGACGACATTCACACGAGTTTCACATTAAATATGGATATGCATGATCATGATGATTTTTTCATTGATCTAAAAGAAGTGTTGTTACCTTTGTGTATCTATTGTTAGCTAATTTTTGTGTTTTTTCTCTCTCAACTTAAAGTCGATTAAGATTGGGTACATTGTGTATTTCTTTCTTCTCAAAACGTGTTGAGATTGATAAAAAAACCTTATAGGCTTAACCTGCTTTATTTTTTTCATTCACCGACCTGTATCATCTTCTTCACCATAAATGTTGATGTAGACATTGGCATCTGTTCCGGCTCCACTAACATCTGATGTGGTTACGTAGATCATGTAGGTCTCCATTTCACCTGCAATAAATGCAACAATACTTTTCAGAATAGCCTTAAATTATGTGTTAAACTTTGGATGCAATACTATTCCTTATGGCTAATAAAGAGGGTTAATTTCTCTATTGAAATATCAAGAAGTTCAATTGTTTCATCCACTTTCCGACATAACAATAATGTTGGTAATACTAAAATCAGTTGCGTCTTTAAAGTTGTTCTTCTCCTTCTTTTATTTAGTTTTATTTAAGGTGGTATTAAAGGCAAAATGAAGTTGCTCTGACTGAGATAAAAATAAGCCAGTTGCAGAGAGCTAAGCAAAAAAATCTTAATTCCAAAATTTGAGCCAAATCGGACAAACAGTTTTTGAGATATTGCTGTTTAAAGTTTCTTTGTATTCTATTGTTTTTACCAATATATTGATGAAGTTAATAAGGAAGAGTGGCAAAATGTGCCCATTAATATTAATTTTTGCCAATATTTAATGAATAAACCTTCATACTACTTTTACCTATGATTTACCCGCCCATCTAATTTGCATATTTGCATAATTGATTAGCTTTTTGTATAATGCTAATTAAGTATGCAAATATACAAATTAAATGGGCGGGTAAATCATATGTAAATGTTTTAGGCCATAAAAACACATTGGCAAAGTTTCAAGTTAAAATTATGCAAAATAAAAATAGTATGAATGTTTATTCAATCCCCCTTAAAATATTTAAATATCCAGTTTTGTTCTGCTGAAATTGGCTTTTTTATCCAGTTTAAGTTTTTGGACATGTAAGCTCAACGTCAGATTTTTCATTACGGGACCAGTTACTGTAGTATCATGTAACTAAACACAACCATACACTCCATCTAAATACTCTATACCTACTCTATACACACCTACCCACCCGTAACTTTTTAATCTATTTATGATAAAATTGAAATCATAGAAATGGGAGTGGAGTCAATATTATCAAAAGAACATCATTTCAAACATTCATGACCAAGTTTTGATTAGAATTATTTGGAAGAGTCCAAAATATTTCTTCTACATATTTCTTGACCTTTATTTACAAATAATGAAAATTTTCTGAGTATTAAGTTTTTCTAGTGAATACAAGAAATGTTCATACTCACGTTCAGTTGGTGTTAATTCTCTCTCAATAAGTCCATCATCTTCTTTCTTGTCAAACCATCGTGCACATGGGAAGTAGAGCCGCTTGCCGGGGTTCGACGGAGATTCAATCTCAACTCTCTCCAGCTTCCACCCAGCCCATCCACCAGCGTTATCATGACCGATGCTAAGAAACAAATCACACAATCAAAGAGTGTATTTCTTTCGCATTCTTTCTCTTTGAATAAATTTTTCAGTCAGTGTAGTGGACCATTTTTTCCAAAGTGTTCAATAGTGTTTTCCACAAAATTACTTTAACAAACCATTCAAATCTTAGATATTCATGCAAACCTTCTCAATTGTTTAGAATTATATCTGTCTGGACCGAAAAAGAAATTGTATACTGTTGATGGAGTAGAGTAGAGGCAGATTATTAACTCCTTTTATTTCTTTGGTTTCATAGGCAGGCCCGTGGCCAGGATTTTTTCAAGGGGGGTGCGGATTTTCAAAAAAGTGGACCTTTTGGAGGAACATTTTTCGTTTTGGTCGACCCTAAAATGATTTTACTAGTTTATAGCAGTTTTGTGTAGTATTCTATTAAAAAACGCCCTACATTTGCTTGTTTTGGTGCTTTAGGTGCTCTTTTGGTGGTCATTTAGTGTATTTTTGTGGACCTTTTTTGTACATTGTCAAATTTGGGGGGGGGGGGGTGCGACGCCCCCACCGCACACCCCTGGCTACGGACTGTTCATAGGGTTAAATCTTAGGTCCTTTACCTTGAGATGGGTATTTAAATTATTGGATCAGTCCAGAATCACGGAGGGTGTTGCACTTGTGCCAGTCAACATAGATGTAAAGATAAGTAACTTAGTGTAATAGTGTATGTTCTACAAATGTTCAAAACAATCTAAAATGAAGCCGTTTTCAAGCAATGATTTTCTTTGTCTGTACCCGTGACTAGTATCGTAAGTTGGTTACGTTATGTACCATCACGTAAATACTGCAACAATCCTTTACAAATTAGAAATCAAGATTATCTTCTACACGTTGTTCATCTATTGTACCAGTCATTTTAGTGCGAAATTCAAGAGAACATTTCTTCCACACGGAATGCAATAAATTATAACTTAAGATTTGGTGTGATGATCAGACAAAGGAACATGGCAAAACATACTCCCATTAGACGATTTTATGTACACTTACATAATTTTCTTAATTTCTCCAATCTTAATTGCTTCAATCTCGAATTCATCCGTCTTTCCACGTTCGAATTTGTTCGTGTGATTTTTCGATTTCTTTAAAAATGTTTGCCCTATGACAAAATGAAAAACAGAAAAAATAAAATTGTATTATATAGTAAATCAGATTATCGAAGATGTTTTATATACTCCATATATTGTAATGTTTAACATTGTAAGCATCAACAAGTCGAAATGCTACTATTTTAATTTCTTCCTTGGGATCCAATAAGTAGGTCTATCACTTTTTTGAACAAATGGAAAACATATTTACAATCTAATGACTATTTTGTTAATTCATAAACAGTAAAATTATCTAAATATCGTATCTGAAAAGTAATATGTAACTTATCTTGTTTTCATTTTGTTCCACCTGTTTATTATAGATTATTACTGAATTTGTGTCATTGTTATACTTTTTTGGGACACGAGTAATTCTTTACTGATGTTTCTGTCTACTTTTATCGACTCGAAATTCTTGTTCAGTCGCGCCTGAATAATTAGTACCCTCTAGCCCTATGTTGAATTATCACAATGTAACGGTGTTTCTCATATAAAAGATCCTGGTATTGTACCTTGAGGAACCCTTAATCAAATTACACAGGGAAAGAATACCTAGCACAACAACAAACCATCTTACCAGTTTCCTCCTCTTCGCATTTGATATAAGTATACACATTGGCATCAGTACCAGCACATTGCACAGAATATACATCAGACTCCCATAGAGTTCCCCGAGTTAAAGGCCCTAGTATTGTACCTCGGGGAATCCCTTATCTTCTTATACAGGAGAAATGTAACAAACAATAAACAACCTTACCAGTGTCACCCTCCTCGCCTTGGATATCAATATACACATTGGCGTCTGTACCAGCATCTTTCACAGAATATACATCAAGACTCCCACAGAGTTCTCCAAGTTAACGGCCCTAGTATTGTACCTCGGGGAATCCCTTATCTTCTTATACATTACAAATGTAACAAACAAACAATCTTACCAGTTTCACCCTCTTCGCCTTGGATATCAACGTACACATTGGCGTCTGTACCAGCCCCTTTCACATCAGATGTCGTCACCCAAATATGGTAAGTTTCCATTGGACCTGAGGATATGGGTATAACATATTGTTGCCATAACAACAGACATAACAGAAAGTACGAGTTAATTATTATCATCGATGCAAACCCTACCGCACTGTACAATATGACATCGGATTTAAGGGTCTAAAATCCAAGAAGAACACTTTAAGGTTCAAAAGAACAAAAACATTCTCAAAAACAACTTCAAAAAGTACTACAGAGTTGTCTTTGTTTTTTACAAATTATACTTTTGAGGGCTCTATAAATTAAAGAACCACTTCAAGGGTTCAACGGCAGTTCGTCTGAAAGCACAAAATTGTTATTTTTGAAAAAAAAAATATATATATTTATTGAGAGTGTCTAATGAATGTGTATTAATGTATTTACGATAGTTGATCACACATTCATCACCTTTAAATACTATTTAAAAAATAAACTGAAACCCTAAGGGACACGCTAAGAAATGTTATGCAAGTAATATATTTACTCACGTTCTACCGCTGGCAATTCCCTTTCAATAAGGCCATCATCTTCACCCTTATCCAGCCATCTTCCACATGGGAAGTACAACCTTGTACTGAGTGAGGGCGCTTCAATTTCAACCCTATCCAGCTTCCAGCCCGCTCCTGGTCCTGAACCGTCATGACCAATCCTAAAAATAAGAGCACAAAACAATTATTAAACAATACAAAAAAAAATTAAACAAAACTGAAAATAATTATGCATTACAATGACATTACCAATGCTCATTAAACATGTTTCAGGTTAAATCTATATAGATTTGACATAAAGTTCTTGTTGTAGAGGACAAGGAGCAAGTGCTGCCGAGGGGATAAAGCATCGGTCTCATAATCCATTGACTGTGATGTCGAGCCATGCTTGTGTCCTTGGTAAGACACTTTAACATCAATGACTGCTGGGAGGTGGTTAATGATTGTTTCAATCTTAGCGCTGATTAACCTGCGGCCTTCAAATATGCATTGTGCTTGTTTAAGCGTGTTTGGTTAAGTAAAACATTCTGGAAATTCACCCGTAGGTCAAAGATGGGAATAACCCATAATTAGACGTTGTTGGAGGAAAATTTAAAAAAAAATGAAATAATCAAAAGAAAAAACGCACGAAAAATCAACAAGTACTTCCTTACACTATTTTTGGTATATTGCCAACTTGCACGGCTTTGATATGGAATTCATCTGTGTTGCCACTTTCAAATTTGTTTCTATGTCTTGTCGATTTCTTCAAGGGTTGTTGACCTGTTGTACAAGCAAAAAGAAATGATTATAAAAAATAACAATTTTATATGGTGATACATGAGACTGAATTTTATTTAGTTATTTTTATTTAGTTATTTATTTCACTTTATCACTGGCACATAGAAATCTAGTTACATATAAAATACAAAATATTAATATAATTAAAAATAAAGTAATCAATACGCAAGGTACCAGCAAAAAGAAAGGGACAAACAGGTGCAAAAACACCTCTAGGACAGTGTGCATACCTACAATAGGAGCTCCACGAGCATGCATCACTAGTTCAAAAAATGAGAATTCAAACATTCAACAACCCCAGATTTAAATAAAGAAAAGGAACCAGCTGATCCTGTTTGATAGGGAAGCTGATTCCAAAGCTGCACAATACGATTGAAATAAAAATTAATGTGCACTTCAGTTTTGCAACGAATTTCTATCATAAAATGTATCATACTTTTTTGAATCGGAAGCACTCACCATCTGTAAGTTTCTTTTAATGTTTTAGTACATATAGTTTGTGCAGTAAGAAATATCAAAATTCTTAAATATCAATAATCTGACAATTTACCCGTTTCATCCTCTTCTCCAATGATATTGATGTACACATTAGCGTCTGTTCCAGCACCAAACTTATCAGCTGTTGCTACATATATGTGGTACGTTTCCATTAAAGCTGTATATAAAAGACGAAGAAATGGAGTTTCATTTTCGGCAATACTATATTACGGCAAATAAAATCACGTATATATATATTTCTCGATTAGAAAACATCAATGGGTGCCAATGTATCTTTGTAATATCGTACTATTTGTAACCAATAGTTTCATGAAGACAAGTTAAGGGGCATCGGTTCTTTGAGTAACAGGATCCTCCTGGTTTGAAATATAGAGCTTATCATACAATTTGACTTCTTATGCACTTTTGACTTTATATCAATAAAGCGCATCAACCAGACGTAATATTTTCAAGTGAGGCTACAATGACATGTTCTTACAAATTGACCTTATGACTTTTGTTGTTGTTGGTGTGCGACCAAAGGGTGTTTTAAGTTTGGTGTGCGACCTTCCTCATCATTAAACGAGGAATTTTATCTATATTCCTAATCCATCTATGTATGCAGGAGTTCCAGGCCAATGTTTACATTTGCACAACAGACAATAACTGGAAACGCAGGACGCAATCAGCTATGAACTTCTGTGGCAAAATCTTCCTTCCATTTCTCCAAATATGGGGATTGAAATGGGGTACCAGTGTGGAGGACGGTATTACAGTCTCACAAAATATATATAGTTGGGATTTTCCAAAAAATGCTATTACTAACCCGTCGTCTTCGTGTAAATACTGAAATCACCTGCAACCTGGTTTACAAGCCGTAAAGCATTATAGATAAAAGTTCATTTACCTTCAATTTCCAGTTTACATTCTGCTGTATATTCCTGAGTGCTATCACTAGCCCTGGCATAAATATGTCCTTCCCAACTTGGACGGAACCCTGGGATCTCATGTTCACCCTCTGCACTGGAAACCTTATGGTCATCATGTCCTTCCGCAGAATAAACAACTGTTGCACCCGCATTGTCCGGGAAATTTTCCACTTTCACACCTTTAACAACTATAGCCTTTGTGGTCCGGAATATATTCTCAAATGATACACTTGGAATGTTCTGATCAACGGGGAATGTAGTTTCAGCAATATTTCCGAAGTCGTCAGCTGCCTGAACGCGAATTTCCCCAGTGGTTCTCTTCAAGTTTGTTAATTTATGATCTCCACCAGGTGGTAATTTTCCAAGCAATTCTTGATCGTCATAGTAGGAGATTTGTACCTGACTATCGGTGGGGAAATTTGAGCATCCCACTTGGCGAATTGTGGCAGTACTAACTGATGTGCGTGCTTGGTCGCTGATTGCTCCGAGAACTGGACCTGAAATTACATGATATATTATTACAAACTTTAAAAGCAGTAAATTGCTTTTATGATCATCTTGCAAATACAACTTGTCAATTATTAAGTGGATTATATTTAAGCAGACTATTAACATTCAGTACCATACGTGAACGATAGAAAGCTCAATCTGATAATTACCATTATGCAATCCCTAATGAAATCGAGTTGGTGATCATCAAGGTCGATCCAATTGATCTCAAAATTTGGCCCAAAAGTTGATTGAGCTAATTATTTTTACATAGACAAATTCCAAATTTTGAATTTTTTGATTTTCTCATCAGGTCAGTGATATTTGTCAACGGAAAAAAAAAACATTTTATACACATCCACAACAACGTCGCTTTGTATACACGTACCTGGCCCTTCAATAGTTATTTCACAATCTGCCGTAAATTCCTTGCTAGCATCTGACGCAACGACTTTTATGACACCTCCTTCCCAACTTTGACTATACCCTGGCAACACATGATCCTTACCAGAGGCTTTGGCTTGATAATCCTGATGACCATCGCACGAATACGTCACCACGACGCCATCTTTGTTGGGGAAATTCTCCAGTTGGACTCCCTTGACGACAACTGAAGTTGGCGTTCGTGACACGCGTCCATGCGATATCATTGGTATATTTTGGTCAATGGTGAATGTTGTTTCGGCAATGTTTCCTAACTCGTCAACTGCTTTAACTTTAATGTCCTTTGTTGTTTTCTTAAGCCTAGTAAGCTTGTGCTCTTGTCCTGCGAGGAACTGGCCGATAGCTTCTTCGCCATCGTAGTAGGTGACTTGTACTGGATTGGCGGCGGGGAAATTAGAGCAGTGTACCAAAGGGATCTTTGCTGTGGTTACTGATGTTCGGGAATGTTTTTCGATTGGATCTATAGCTGGACCTGTAAAAAACATTAATCAATAATTAAAAACAAATCTGATGCGGCATTTGGGATTGAAATGCTTTAAATCAGTAACTTTGACAGTTCTAAAGATTTACAGTGAGTACTCGGAACATTTTATTAGTATACTGGGATGACAAATATCGAAATTCAGGATTGTCAATAAAAATAAAGGATTGTTAAACGACTACAAAAACATCCTTCACTCATGATTTCTTTTCAAGAAATTAGCGTATCTTTTCATGAAATTAGAGTATACATTTAAGTATTGTCGTTAATCCTATATTCAGATCTATATCTGGTAAAGTTAATACTGTTTTCATGGTTACCTATATTTGATATTAACACAACTACGATTCACAAGGTCATTACAAAACTGCTCATAATTATTAACCACAACCACTAACAATTTAACAAACCTGTAGTAAAATATGACGTATGGATAATCAAATCCATTATCTAATGCAAATCTTCAATAAGAAAAACATGACGTTTATAGGTCCTTCTGTTTTTTTATTGACACACATTTACCTGGACCATGAATGAGAATTTCGCATTCGCCAAGATATTCTTTGTTTGCATCCGTAGCAGTAGTCATGATCTTGCCCTGAAAACTTTGACCCAATCCTGGCACCACGTGTTCCTGGGTGGAACTGGTATCGGTATGTTCATCTTGTCCGTCAGCAGCGTAAGTAACAACTGCATCTTCTTTGGTCGGGAAGTTCTCCAAGTGAACGTCTTTTACGATGATCGATGTAGGAGTGCGCACGATGCTTCCGTATGAAACAGTCGGTACTTTTTGATCAATAACAAATGTAGTTTCGGCAACATTTCCGATTTCATCAACTGCACGTGCTTTTATATCTTTGGTTGCTCTTTTCAGATTCTTTAACCTGTGCTCGCCGTCGGCTGGGTATTCACCAAGTTCATTATTACCATCAGAATAGGTGATTTTTATGGGCGTATTGGTGCGAAAGTTTGTGCATTCTACCATGCGTACTGTGGCAGAGCTGGCAGATGTGCGCGAATGGTTGGTTATTGGCTCAATTGTTGGACCTATGCATGCAAAGATAAAATATGGAAATGGAATTGAAATCGAGCACATGCAACATTACCATTGGTAAGTACACACAAATGAATACAAGATGACAGGATACTGTTGATATTGACAGAAAAACTTAGAACACATAGTGGAAATAAAGTGGGGATAACAATCAGCGTTTTTCTATTTAAGGCATTAACCGGTTAAATACCGGGAAGGGGATTAAAACACAGCAATAGAAAATTACCTTCCCTGGCATTTGCCCGAGAATGGCGGTGAAGATTGCACCGCTAAAAATCCTCCAAAAAGTAGGGTTTTTCGCGGTGAAATACCGGTGAGCCTGCAAT
>JXSR01S007792.1:77040-91217 GCA_000969725.1 Ophiothrix spiculata
GGGGGGGGGGAGGTCAAATATCTAACATATTTTTGACGTTAGCAGTCACAGCCACTTACAAATCATTGGTATAGGTGTGTATGGGGCCCTCAGTTTAGGCCTGGCCCAGGGCCCTTGGAAAGGTAAATCCGGCACTGATTCTAAGCAGAATATTATACGATAGAGGAGTCAGAACTGGCCCTGAATGTAGGAAGTTTACCATTACCGTATCATAGACTAGGTTACAATTGGTCGTACGGTGTTTGCACGAACGGTTGCGAATTTATGAAGAGCGTGCTGACATTTTCAAAAACCATTGTTTACGAACTTCTTCTCCAAAAAGGCCGATTTTAAAATAAATTAAAAATGGTCAAATCATCATTAAAACATTGTTCGTAACTGTTCGTATGAAGTATTGTTACCACTACGAAGATTATATTTAAATAAAGCGCAAGATGTAGTAAACATAACCAACCAAGTTTGACAACGTTCGTTGGGTGTATCCTTCCAATAACATTGAGTTTTGATGATCTTTTTATGGTTCAGAGTTATAAAGCCAAGAAATTAATGATCACTTTGGTGTTTGGGTCTTTTTCCTCTCTCTCCAATATTTAAAGCGAATACCACGAGTGAAGTGTTGATCTCAGAACACAGTTCGTTCTCGCGAACTTGTTTTGGTGGACAGCCCTGGTGCTTTGAAAGTAGCAACTCTCAACAACAAGAAGGCGGCTGTATTCCATTGCTACTTTCGGACCCTGATTTAAACATCGTGATCTGGAAAAACGAGACAGCTTGGACCTTCAACATTACATATGCTAGTGAAGAAAAACATGCTGGATGGTACCGATGTGGACAGGACGGCGAAGAGTTGCACTTAGATATATCAGGTACAGGTAAGCTCTATTTATCAAAGCCCTGGATTTACCGACGGAATATTCCCGCGGGGGACCGCTCGGATACTAAAGTGGTACTCATGCTCGTCAGAGCGCCTCAAAGTTGGACCCTTAATGGCAGAATTGTTGAGTGAAAACCCCAAAATGGCGCAAGATGATGTAAATCGCACTCCAAATGGCGTAACGGTGTACGATTGTAATACTTTTTTTACAAATTAGGTATTTAACGAATACAATTTAAGTTTTTCTATCATTATCTTATGGAGTCATGCTGATTTTCTCTTGTTTTTAGACAATTTTATGCAGAATATGTACATCACGATACTCAACTGAGTGACATAAAGTGAAGAGTGACTTTTAGTGGTGGAAGTAGCTTGAATTTACAACCCTAAATGGCGTAAATTGTGCTAAGAATTACCCGGGTTTTTTTTCTTCCAAAAATGTCTCGACGCTACTGGTTACGCCAATTGTTATTATGATGAGCACGCCCCTATAATTGCCATCAAGAGCGGTCCCCCGGGCATATTCCATGCACCTGAATAAAAAATCTATCATTCACCCCTAATTTAGTGCCAAACTACAGCTGAAAATGATGTCAAGAACAGAGACTCTGCCATCTTATGTTGGATAAATTTACACAAACTTCTTACTAAAATGGCGAGTCCTTCTATACTGATAATCACATGCGGTCTCTTATTAGTTTGGTTACCGTGGTTACATTATTCATTTAATTTGCTTCTATTTGTTTCAGTATTCGTAAAAAAATCACGTCTTGAATTGCACACCAAAGAGAATATAGTATTCATTTTTAACCCGCTTAAGAAAATTACTTTGCGATTTGTCATATTACAGAATATGTACATTTAGGACCGGGAGATCGATATGAGATGACATGCAACACCAGTAGAGAAGCGTGGTGCTTTAAGGCTCCAAATGGGTCACTTTGTGATCCTCTGTTAATCCCGGACCACTCAAAGCAATTGGACATTGTACGGAAAAACCATTCGTGGATTTTGGTGATAAAAGAAGCACACACGTATCACACCGGCAGATACCGGTGTGGGACTCAGGATATTGTCATCGCTGTTACAGGTATTTTTTAGTGGGCCATGGTATAAGTATTTTTCGTGTTGAGGTTTAAATCAACATTTTTTTTTACTTAAGTGTTTATTTTCGTACTATATATCATATTGGTAATTCGTAATAGCGCCCAAAACACTATACAGTGTGTCTCAAATAAATTGTGCAAGTTGAAAAGCTCCAAGCTTTCAAATACCGATCATTCCGTTCAATTTGCTTAATTCATTGTAGAGATATGACTAATTAAATGCAGAAGTGACAAATCACAATTGTGCCACTTTTTACGGAAGAGGACTGACAATTTTAATCAAGAAAATATGAAGTTTATCCATGTTATTGAAATTAACAGCCATCAAATGGGGTTATTTACTATAACGAAACAGCCTCTTGTTTCCTCCATCTAAATATATACCAAAATGAGTAAAATCTGATGGTGTGTTACTGAGTTGTAATGTCATTAATCAAGATGATAAATAATTCTGCAAAATAACAATTTCCACTATCTCCTGTTCTTTTACACAATCAATGTGTAAAATGCTGTTTTTCGTTACAAATTAAGACTTAACCAAGCTAACACTAGTTAATATTTACATTTGTTATGTTTCACTTAAACAAAGGACAAACATAATTTCAAAATAACAATAATAATATCAAATGATTCATATTATATTTGCTCTTAGAATGTCGAAAATCTTTAATTTTCGCTGAAATTCGTTATTTTGCAGAATTGCTGATCTGCCATGTTTTATGACGTTATAAAATTGTACTGTCTTTACCGATTGTACTTATTTTATTAAGCATAGAAAGAGGAGATATTAAATTATCTAATGTTACCAAATAAACCTATTTTACAGTTGTTAATTTTCAAGTTCAAGGACAAAAAGAACGCTCGATTGACATGCATACATTGCTTTCTTAATAAAAAAAACACAAACAAGAGTGTTTAACCACTGCAGAAAATAAAGAAGAAAACCCCACAATGAAAATAAGCAAAATGACCCGAATAAACGGCATTTGAGAACATGAAGTTTTTCCTTTCCAATGACGTACCATTATTTCAAACTTTTATTTTGGTTTCGCCAAAGAGAGCGCTTTTCAACTTGCACAATATTTATTGAGACACACTGTATTTGTTTGTTATTGATATGTATTCTCATGAGAGGTTTCGATTTAAAGGCAATGAAAGTAGAACCTCCCAATGCGACAATTATAGGCGAACATTGCAATATAATGAAACAAACACTCTGATATATTGAATCTGCAATTTTTCATACAATGTCACACCTCTTTCCTCTCCAGAAAGAACATATGTACCGTTAACAAAGATCGACCATGCACTGAACCCGACTTCAACTGAAACAACAGGTAAACAAATAATTATATACATTTTATTGTATGTTTCACCAACCTCGAGCATTATAACCATGACCATAATCATTTATGTGTTCGAATCATTGGACAATTGAATTCAATTTTGGAATGAAAAAAATGGGTTTTAGAAATAGTATGCAATATAAGTCCAATCACATGCCTCCATGCATAATATTCCTAGTTCCTCTACAAAGCTTTTTATCATTCTTATATGTCCTAGAAGTACATACCTTTTGTCAATCATCCAAATCTAAACAACAAATTCTTGCTTTTCTACCTATACAAGTCCTGAAAGAAGTAGATGCACAAGAAGCAACACTGCTCGGGTACTTTTCTGTCCATAAATGACCAGTCAAATCCATAAGCACTTAAAAACACTTCCGGTGTCCAGAAAAGCCAATGTGCCCTAATAAATGCTCAATAATGTATTTACCCCTAAATATGGCAGCTAACGATATCTAAATTGTCCAAATAAGTACAGACTAGCCCAATAACATCCATGTAAACACAGAAAAAATATAAGTACCGGTAAGTGAATCAAATTGATTAAGTGAGCCAATGTGCCCATGTAGTGACTCACTTTAGGCAAAGCGTGGCACTTTAGGGACAAATTAGCGCACTTGGCTCATTCATTTTCCTGGACCATATTTCAATCAATGCTATATTCTGGATGTTCTTTGAGTGTCAGATGAGATACCGTTCAAATTTTCTTTCTTCTTTAAATGTTCATCTTTGGATTTGTGTGGACATTTGTGGACAATTCTTAAGGACGAGGGTGTACAAATCTGTGCAAGGACATAAATGGACAAAATTGGACTAGTGAAAATTAATCTAATGGAATCAAGAGGATATTCATAGATAAAAACACTAATATTATGAAGACATGAATTTGTGTGCTCCTAGTGATAGTTTCAGTATTTATATTTTACTAAATCAACACGAGTAACTTATCAAAAATTGTTGTGTAGTTTATGTCATTCTATTCGGATTTATATAAATCTGTTTTCTTACTTTAGATGTTTCCCTTTGTATATGCACGTGTCTTTCTTCTCCCAAAAATTTCATTAAATAAATGCATCGAAAGGTACTGGTAATGTGTCTTTTGGATTTTTTCCATCTTAAATATCAAAAACTTTAGACCGATGTAAGGTTAACAGATAATCGTAATTTTGCATTTTTTTTATTTAAGATAATCTTGGTAAAAATGGAGCCAGGGCTACTAAAGAAAAGCATCTACCTTTGATGATGACAGTCTTCCTGTTCGCCTTAATCTACCCGGGTAAGTTATGATTGAGCAAGACGTGTTGGGAAATTTGTTCCTAATTTCACTCCCAAAAGTCTGTAAATATCTATAAGAATACGATAAATTGTCAAATATGCCATGGTAAAAATGTCTACATAAAAACCTTTACCTTGCGCCAATGAGCAACACAATTCGAATCTTGTATAATGACTTATTCAGTTATGCATAACTGTTTATAGAGTTAAAATATCAGACAATTTCTCACCTATTGAATAAAGTTGTTTTTATTTTTTTGTTATTCTTTCTATAATTTTGCACTAGAATTTTTTCAAACTTGACGGCTCGAGTAACGAACAAGAATAAGATATACAAATGTTTGACTCAATGGATAGAGATCTACAAAGCTGAATTACCTCTCATAGTACATGTATGTGATTTTTGGCTATCATGTTTAATTTGATTTTAGTTTAATTGCTATATAGAAATTAACATTTCGAGTGCCCTATTCAAAATGTGTGTTTTTTCTTAAAGGGCAATTTAAAGAATAACGTGGTTTTTTGTTTGGTTTTCTTTTTGCTTTTTTTTTCAGTAGTGTAACATTGTTGTTGGCTACATGCTCATCTTACATCCAGCCAGTGGCAGAAACAAATGTTTGTACTACGGTTACATCATGGTTTATAAACATCGGTAGATACAACAAGAGTTTTACCCAAACCAGGCATGATAGCTCAGGGCGTTATAAATAGGTTCAGTGCACAAGAGAGACAATTTTTGGTCGATAAACACGTTTTTCAGAAGAAAAAAAAAACGCCGGGTTTCTCTCTCAAGAAATAAATCACGATGGCTAAAATCATAACAGATTAATCCGTTTCTGAAATTGGGGTCAGTGCAAAAATGGACCCCTCAAAAAGTGAGTTCAGAAATTTTTTGGTACAAAAAGGTAACTACTATGGGTTTTTTTTGATACCAGAGGACCATGAAACACTGATAACTCCATTTTGTCAAATGTAGATTTTAAAGGTGCAATTCATGATTTTGATGTGACAAAAACCTCACCTGTTTTTTTGCTAAATAAGAAGAAGAGTACATCACAAATATATTCTGAAAATTTCACTTGATTCCAACCATTCGTTTCCGAGTTACAAGCTTTTCAGCATTTTGAAAATCCCCATAGGCTACTGTGTTGTAATTACTGTCGGGGCCCCGACAATAATTAGAAAATGACACATTTTCTCACTTGTCTCAAAAATGCAAGCACGTATGAAAGAATGGTTTGGGGATCGTAACATATACCAGTTGACGATTCTTATAAGCTAAAAATTCAGTTTTGATAGAGGTGACCTTGAGGGTGAAAAGTGGATCATGAATTGCCCCTTTAATACCTTTTGCACTCAGGTCTTCAAATAATAATTTCGACTTTTAATGTTAGCAACATCATTTTTTTGTTGTTGAAATAGCTTGACCGTACAATTTAGTGTAAAAGGTTGCGTTGCTGTTTCAATGGAATATCTTATGTTGCCGTTGCTGTTGCTAGCATTGGAAGTCTTTATTATTTATATATAATTTATATTTTTTTATAAGTATCTGTTCTAAAATCGGACAATAACTGAACTTTCTACTTAAAAGAAAATCGATAGTCAAAACGAAATTATAATTTAGAGACTCTACTTCGTATGTTTACCAAAAATTGTAATGGTCTGATAAGTGCAAGTATGCAAAATCTGACAGTAAACAGGACTTAATTCCAGCATCTCGTTGTTGTAAAAGAACGGTAACCTTACAAGTATTTTACACATGAGTTAAATTTATAGAGATGTCAAAATAATCATAAGTGCAGTTCCTTTGGATTGAGTACTTTTTACAAAATGTATAATTTGTATGTAGATTAACTTAGGCTATAATATAGAATGTTATTACAGTATGATATGTATGTGCAATAGTATAGCAATGTAGCGAAGGTCATAATCATGATAATTGCAAGATTTGAATTAACTTCTGAGAATATTATTTATCAAATTGAGAATTTAGTTGATTTTGCATTTTGCAATTGCATATGAAATGCCAGTATGGTCATCCTTTCCTACCGTATATTTGACATTTTTTTCTAGATATACGTGTATACGGCCTACCTTTCCGTCAAATTTTGATACGGTAGTATAATGTTGGATAAGAATGAAATTCTTGCATTGCATATGCCTCTTTGTGCGCTCAATCACATATCAACGCATAGCCATAGCCTCAAACGCACGCCTAACGTATACGTTTATTTCATGATCGATGCGGTGGTATACGTTAGGCATACGCTCAATTCGTCATCCATACAGTAATATTCGTAAGACGTAAGTTTGGAAATTATGTAAAACTTTGAATTGTATGTGTTTGTTAGCTTGATATGTGACTGAGCCTTTAATATAAATGTACGCTTAAGCATGAAGCAAATGAGTGGATACACATTAATATACCTATTTTTGATTGCATCAACAATTTAGAAATTGGTAATTACCATTTGCTTCATGTTTCTGTTATAAAATGTCTGATATCAATATGTATATGTGGTGGCTCACGCCGAAAGGGGGGACTTTACAGATGATATCAATTTTGATTTTTCATTTCATCCGTTGCAGCATTTTCTTAGCTTTAAAATGACACCTTACTTGTTGAAATTGATCAAGGCGATCAAATTTTACAACAGAAAATCTGATTGAAATTCTTATTATTTTCTTAATTTTTTGATGCCTATTTTCACCGGTTTCTTGAAAAGTGTTCTGTCGCAAAGTCCCCCTTTTCGGGATGAGTCATCACATATTTGTTTATTTTTCTAATTTATAACATTTGCATTAAAAGTTATGTTAAATAGATTCATCAGCTTTGCTGATATAAACTGTGATTGAAGATTTGATCTAACACAGTACCCATGATTTAAACACAAAACCCGGGGTACCCACAATTTTTTGGTAGGTATGTGATATTTGCGATATCCAATATAGGGTCTTGCGGAACGGATTTTTGGTCAAAAATGGGGTCTATGGAACTGATTTTTTCCCGATTTGAGGTATCAGGAACTGCCTTTTTCCCATAAAAATACGAAATATTTGAGCTAAAAAAATTCGTGAAAACATAATAAAACACGCTTTTGAGTCATTTTCTTTGAAATTGGGGTCATCAGAAATGAAGTAATATTGAAAAGAGCACATTCTTGGGGAGCGGTAGATGAGGCTTGAAAGGGGGGGTCTTGAGGGCGGCACATATCCGTACCTTCCGTCAATAAATTTAAAAGTACCCCCGGACACAAACTGGACAGTTTCGTCAGTCATGATCGGCGGACTTACTTTGGATCTGAAAACGTAAGGAAATTAGGGGTGCCCACTTGTAGAGTTACCAGGAGGTTTACGCCATACAGGAGATAAGACCTAAAAGAAAGATTGGTGTCGATCATGACGGGCAAAACTGTACAAACGTTAGTGTTGTAAGCTTTAGTTCTGTAAAGTAACATCTTTAATCACGGATCATGTTATTTTTAAACATTTGCATATGTGTGTATTTTAAAATGTCTAGTGTGATTACAGGTTTTCGAAGAAAAAATGTAAGCCATCTGAGGGCAAATTCTAAAAAGATACAGCTATTATGTAGACTACTCTAAAATGGACAAATGTAGATAATATCTTAAAGCAATACTATAAAAATTTGATCAAAAATGTTTTTTAGTAAAATCAGCTTAAAATGGAAAAATATCACACAATCTAAGAGCATTTACAAATGGATTTTGTCAAAAACTTGTTTTACCTCTGAATAATTTAAATATTAATAGGTCTATATGCTTTACTATATTAAAATATGGTGGGCTTATTTTCGAGATCCCGAAAATAAATCACCAAATGGCCATAACAGGAAAAGTATGCATTATTGAGCCAAATCGTTTGGAGAATATTAATATCTACAAGAGACAAACCCAATAAGCCAAAAAAAAAAAAAATCAAAATTTTAACACTTCTGCTTTAATATGTACATTGTCATTTGTTATTGTACTAACTTTAAAGATCGTATAGGAATAATTTGCACTATTTTCATGATCAAGAAGTTACAATTTAATCAGCCGGCATGTATTTTCTATTGGATACAACTTTGTAATTGACAACTTTGCCCCTGAAGTTTTGTTATTTAATATAATTCGAATACAAATTACACACTCTTTGTTGTGTAATTTTCGTAAATAATTTATAAAAATTTACTCTAACATTAAGCGTTTTCACAATATTATGCTTGAACATCATAATTTGTGAGAGCGCAATGCATAAGTAGACCTTCAATGTTGAACTTATTGTGGTATCAATATACAATATGGATCATACATGTATCAATGCAATTAAATTATGATTGAAATAAAGAAACGAAATTTCTGCTATTTGCTGCTTTGTTTTGACATAAGGAAAAGGTAAAGGGACGGTTTGCACCCGCAAATATGACAATCTCACATTCGAAGCGATTGAGTAAGACTCGACTTAAAAATGCTTTTTGTAAACTTGCGGCGACAAGATTATAATACCTCCTGCCTCGCCAGTCTGTTACCTTCTAGCTCCTTAAATTCTCAGCATTTGACACCGGGATCAAGAGGAGATTTCACTATGGATGATGCTCACAGTCACTGAATTTGATTCGAAGTCACAACTCTCATTGATGAAGAAGGCTATTTGGGGACTCGACTGATAATGATATGTCACCGCTATGCCACGCGTCCACCCACGCGTACTTACTATTTTACTTGCTGTTTGACATACCACCAACAAAACAAAATATAGTTATTAATTTGGTACGACCAAATATTGACCGGGTTTGAATAATGAATTACTATTTTTATTCTCTCTTAAATTTGACAGTTGTGATTTGTGCCATTGTGTGTTTACTACATATTTTAACAATCACACATTCAACTGTAATTCTAAAACTGAAATTGATAGTTATTTCACCTATGTCTCGCCTCATGTCTAATAATATGCTATGTCTTCAAGGTTTTTTTTGGTTCTTGTTTGTAGTACTGTTTGTGTAAGTCGGTGGTTTTGTTTGATAAACCAAAGTCTTAATTCCATATTAAAGTACCCTTAAGAAAAAATAATATCAACAACATTTGAGTATATCGGTACATGCATGATAGTACTTTATTTATTAACTTTTATTTAATATAAACACCGCATAATATAATCATTAATTACATAAGAAACTATAAAGGCTATAACAATTAATAGACACAACACGGTCAAACTCAATTTATAGATGTAATATAATGTATCTAAACTTGATCTAAAACACACAAAACTAGTAACATCATGAAAAACCTTTGACACGGTCAAACTTAATTTTTGGATGTAATATAATATATCTGAAATTCTAATATGTTATTTGTGCTAAAACACACAATACAAGTAACATCATGAAAAACCTTTCGGCTACATAATGAATTTAAGTTGTGCTAAAACACACATACTTTTCTTTAAAGGAGCATGGTCCGATTGCCACAACTATTTTTCAAACTTTTTCAGATTTTGGTACCAAAATGTTGCTCATATTTTTCTCATATTCCATAACTGAAATGTCACTGCTAATTATGTTTCGTTTTGGAGATATACATGAAGATGTGTCAAATTATGGTAACCATAATTAATTTTACACAGTAACGTATAGGCAGCTCTGAATTACAAAATTGCCCCAAAAGTCAAAACGGTTAGACCGATTGAGCTGAAATTTGAAACCTAAATCCTTTGAGTGGTCATCTTCATATGATATTAAAATACAAATTTTGAAAAGTCGGACCAAGCTCCTTTAATATCCAAACTGGACGGGGTTCTGTGCATAATATATGCAAAATAGTAAAACATACTTAATGTCACTTTCAAACAAAAGGGTAAAAATACTATATAGAATATCAAAAATGAGAGAACAATACCAATTAACCATGCAGCAGGGGTACTTTAAAAACGGCATAATCATGATAATTGCAAAATTTGAATTAACTTCTGAGCATATTATTGTTTGGCACAGTCATAAAGGCATTTCAGAATTTATCAAATTGAGAATTTAGTTGATTTTGCATTTTGCAATTGCATATGAAATGACGGTATGGTCATCCTTAAATTTCCTACCGTATATTTGAAAAAAATTCTTGATACACGTGTATAGGGCCTACCTTTCCGTCAAATCTTGATACGGTAGTATCTATGGTAGTATAATGTTGGATAAGAATTAAATTCTTGCATTGCATATGTCTCTTTCTGCACTCAATCACATATCAACGTAAAGTCATAGCCTCAAACGCACGACTGACTTATACGTTTAATTCCTGATTAATGCGGTGGTATACGTTAGGCATACGCTCAATTCGTTATCCATACAGTGCTATTCGTAAGACATACATTTGGAAATTAAGTAAAACTTTGAATTGTATATGTTTGTTAGCTTGATATGTGACTGATTTTTTAATATAAATGTACATTTAAGCATGAAGCAAATGAGTGGTTACACATTAATCTACCTATTTTTGATTGCATCAACAATTTAGAAATTAGCAATTACCATTTGCTTAATATATCTAAACGTCTAATTTGTTATTTGTGTTAAAACACACAATACTAGTAGCATCATGAAAAACCTTTCGGCTACATAATGAATTTAAGTTGTGCTAAAACACACATACTTTCTTTAATCCAAACCTGGATAGGGTTATGTGCATAATATATGCAAAATAGTCAAACATACTTAATGTCACTTCAAACAAAGGGGTAAAATACTTTACAGAATATCAAAACTGAGAGAACAGTACCAACTAACCAGCAGGGGTACTTTAACAATTCAACAAGATGCAAAACTATAGCATATATTTGATATATTTTGATGTATTTAAATGTAATATTCATCTACAGGTTATACCTGGGTTATACATTTCATATGATTCTTTGGTAAATAGAAAAATGATGAATCGATAATTATTCTAAGAAATTAAAATCACAATGATTAAACATTGACTAAACTATACACTGAATAAACCTTATTCCTGAGCGATAACATACTATACACACTCTAGATAGTATTATTTACCACAGAGCACCGGCAAAGAAGATGATTTGAAATTGAATACAAATAAGTTGTTAATACATAGCTGCATCCTGGTAATTTCAAATATTTCCTACGTCATAATTCCTTAAACGTCCTTTACACTACAGCATTACGTACACAAGAACAGGCGACTGGGATCTCCTCATACACAGATTCATACCTACATATACAAGAAAAAAGACAAATTTAATGATACTCATTTAGTTCCGCATTTTTCTTTATCTATATGTACGTGGACACGGTAGTTCCTTTCAGTCATACACTTCACTGGATTACAATTTTATTTGAAGTTCTAAAACTGTTTTAAGCTGTTTGAGCTTAATGGTAAAAACAATTCTAATTATTACAGCTTATTACGTAATGGTAATATCCCAAACATCCCGTTTTAAAATTAATTGCATTCAAAGAAAAAACCTAGAGCAATGCTACAATGCTAAAATATATGCTATTTTGTCAGCTAATATAGCATATAAAAGAAAACATTTAAAATGTCTTGGAATAGTTATAAGTTAAAAATAGTTGGGCTTTGCTTAGGCATATTACTTGCACAGGTTGTTCATCTTACACGGTCCCTTCTCATAGCATTATATCTCCGACAGTTTCACACTAACAGAAAACGGAAGTACATTATAATACTTACATGTATATTCCCATCATGCAATTGCGGCGGTGTAACACTTTCATTTTGAATGTAACTGGACGACACGTGCTCTCGTGGTCATGCAAGAACCCAGTCTCGGCGCTACTTGGGTCGATGCAATCGGGACATCTGCATTCAGCATGCATAATAACCGGTGGGTACCTGCATTTGAAAAATAAACACAATAATGGTTATTAAGGTATCAAAAACATGAAAATGAATGATTGGTTTAATGAAATTTGCACCTTTCATATAAGGGGTCAGTCATACATCAAACGTAAGCCAAAACATGCACTGTTTTTATTTTCTGAAAGGAATGTTGAAATTAACAAATTCGTGACCCAAATATTTACTTTTTAATATAAATGCAAAATGACATTTTCATCCACTATAGGCCGCAAAGTCTATATAGGCACGAGTGTAAGTTAGTTTTAATGCTGCACCCCTTATCCAAATGCTTATGCGAATTTTTCAATCTATGAAAATTAATGGGGGTACCATGGGGCTACCTGGACAAAATTGCAACACAAGATTTTTTGGCTGAAATTAACTGTTGATGACCTTCAAAATAACAAATTCAAAATGTAGGAAAATGTAAGTTTGTCAAAGTTGATTAATTTGCATAGAACAAAATGGCTGCCAAAAGAAGGGGTGAAATTTCACAATTGGTCAAATCTTGTTAAAAACACACAAACATGTTCTTCTCATCACAAGAAAAGTATACTTTTACTGATGTCTGAAATGGGGTTATAGCGATAAATGTGAAAGGTCATATCAGAGGTCACGGATTTTGGCCTATGGGAGTCCAAAATTTCAGAAGTGTCCGATTTTGATCAAACTGGTCTCAAACCGTTACTCTTGCAAAAGTATCTACTCAAAGTAATAATTTACAGTGTGTCAGGTCAAATGTTGCCATAAACTCCATTTTTACCATTCCATTGGGAGCGTTTGGAATGTTAGAATCGCCCATAAAGATAATCTCAAGAAAAATACTGGGTTGGGTTTGTATTTGCAAACGATAGGGTTAGGGATAGGATTTGTTCTTCCTATGGTGAAGCTTATACAGAGAGAACGAGATAACTCACCTAGCGGGATTGAAGTTTTCTACCAGTGTCCAGGGGCAAATACTTCTGGCATTGATGTCCCCAGTAACTCCTAGTAATTCCGTCGGGCAAGTACGGTTATGAAAGTCAGAATAATGATATCTGGAATAAGACTCCGATGTGGGGAACAAAGTAGCTTTAGAGTCAAGAATCTTATCTCCCTTCAGAAGAGCTATTTCAGGTTTTTTAAGTTGTTGATTGCCTCTTTTAATTTGTCTGCGAAGGTCTTCTTCATCTGGTTCTGAGCATTCTTCGTTTAACTCTTCGGTGTAGTTTGGGCTGTTGGTAGCAACCTGCAGTGTAACATTGCCCAGTGATGGAGAGCTCGTCTCATTTGATAAGTCAGTATGGAGAGAGGTATCAGTTAGTTCAGATAACATGGTTGAGTTTGTTAGTGTTGCATCTGTTGCGGTCGATGGTTCTGATGTAGATATTGGAGCATCACGACGGGTGATTACCGAAGCAGGTGTGATCTGCAACAGTGTTGCTGCCAATAGGAAGGCCTGAAAATAAAGCATAAAAGAACATTATGGTTTTGATTCAATACAATGTTATTATGAAAATTTCATTCATATCACCATCCAAAATGAATCTAATCTGCACATCGCTTGTTGGAGATGGCTCATGTCTTCTCCTTTTTGTTTCTGTTATCATTGATAGGCTATTGTTGTTGCAAACCTCTTTGACCATTACAGAAACAAACTTACCGACATTGCTGAAACAAGTAAAATACACTGATGAATTTTGAAAACGATATGGACGCT
>JXSR01S007793.1:32812-49810 GCA_000969725.1 Ophiothrix spiculata
ACACTAGTTTCTTCGATTACATTAGGTATAAAAGCAGCTACACCTAAACCAACACCTAAACCTGCACCTAAGCCAGGTCCTAAACCAAGTCCAAAACCAACACCTAAACCAACACCAAGTCCTACACCAAAAGAATGGTAAAAAATATGCTAGAAAAAATAACAAATTTATTAATCAAACTTGGTGATAAGGCTCTTATTTCTCTCCCCGGGATAATTGGCGCTGTTGTTAATTTTCTGTTAAAAACAGCTGCAACTGCAGTTGACTTTATAGCTGAAAATATGTGGACTTTAATCATTGCGGCTGGAGGACTATTGTATTATGAGCTACGACCTATGATTTTAAATGCCAAATCAAAAAAGATCTGCTGATCACCCCACCTATTGTTATAACAAGTTTAGTTTCATCATGAGTAAGTTCTTGTGATGTTTCCAAAGATATTTTTTTTTATTTGTTCTACAGGTGTTTGATCAGTTTGTTCTATAGGTGTTTCTTCAACAGGCGTTTTTTCAGAAAAGTCAAAGTCATCTGTTGTGTTTCAAATGTTTCTTGTGGAATAACTAGCTCATCGTTAATGTCATTTTGACCTATTGTTTTAACCGCATAAGGTGAAGCAATTACAATCAAATTATTATATCCATTAATTGTCCCCATAAACAACCCCATGTCGGATAGCGTCATATATAATTCCCATCCAAAAGCGAAGTCAACTTTACTTCTTGCATACTGAAGAGTAGACTGATATCTTTGAATAGAACTTGGTTTATCTACTGCAGAGTTTATTGCATCTTCTACATTAGCTAAAAATTGCTTCTGCATGTCAAATGCTTTACCCTTACTTAATATAAAAGAGCATGTCTGCACTTGTGCGCCTAAGATTGCCCAAACAAAAGTTCTAATAGAATCATTAATACGTGAAATTCCAGCTTGTGTAAAGCCAACGCTTTTATCCAAGACAAAGCTACCAATAGCATCAAATTGTGAGCCTACTTCGTCTTTGCTAAAATACTGCTCAATATATTCTATCTTATATCGGTGTTGATCATGCGCACCAAATTTTCCAGATGCAGGTATAAAGACTGTCCAATTTTGTGAAGGATCGTAATCTTGTCCTCTTTCAACAACTTTTGTTGGTTTAGATTTTAAGCCTTGCAAAGAATAATATCTAACTGATCCAAGTCCTTCAGAGTAATCTAATTTTTGCCTAAAATCTGATTGAGAAGATATACCAAACTCAGAGCATATTCTTTCAAAAGCATTTTTGTTCATTACATTGTTTAATGCATTGAATGATTCATCATTTGGAAGAGGGCATTGCATCTCATTAAGAATATGTCTGATTTGATAATAAACATGAAATCGAAACACGCTTTTGATCATAGGGTCTTTATGATTTAAGTGATCAAGTTTAGAAACGCCGCAGCCTGAAGTAGCACACCAGACTGCAAATTTAGCTTATTTTGCTGAAGTTGCATTGGATTAGCTTTCCAGTTGTTGTAAATGTCACAGGTTTTTACTAACGGCAATTTATAATTTTGCCATACGTTTGGAAAAAAGACTTTAAAGCTTTCACTTTGCTTGATAGAAATATTTTGGTGAACAAGACTAAATTTGTGAGATGGCTCAAATTTACATCCAACTTGATAATCTACATTAGAGTTAAATTTAAAAGCTGGTAAGAAAGATATCATTATATTATTACTATACATATTTTTGTAATTGTTCCCATATAATGTTCCATTCTGATTCTCGTTTTTCAAGTGTGTTTTTACTAGGCAGCCTAAAAAACTGCAAAACACGTTTATTTTCATAATCATCAGGTGGTAAAATAGCATCAAATATTTTGTAAATAAGATATTGGTACTGTGGATTATTTTTCCCAAAAGATGAATTTGTTTCACTGATTTTTTTACGTGTTTCAATAATTTTTTGAAACATAAAGTTAGCTCTCATACAATACTCACTAGGTATGTTTGGAGGACTAACACCAGTTAGTTCAACGATGAAGTAAGTTGTATAGTCATAGTATTTTGAATGACCTAATTCTTTCAGTATTTTTCTCAAATCTTCAATCGAAAAATTATTAATTTTGTTTTGTGTAAGGTACTGACATATTTTTTTTGAGATTTTTATTAAAACATTTAAATTTTTGGGTAATTGATATCCAAGTATTTGATTTAGTTTATGCTCAAAATGCTCACAAGGCTTAAACACTGGTATCTTCAGTTCCTCACTGATATATCCATAATGCGTTAAATTAACACAAACATCAATTTTTTTAATAAGGCCGCACCCAGGGCAACACATTTTACATTCATCATAAAAATATGTATTACCTCTAAAACCATCATGTGGTTCCATCTCAATTTCACAACTCCTACAAATATATTTCATTTTATATGCAAAACAATATGTCTTCAAATAATAAATTATCTAAAATTTATTACAGCCCCAAAGGCTATTGGCGTGGAATAGCTGCTATAGAAAAATTGGCATCAGCTGCTGGTGTTTCTGAACAAGTTGCTAAAAATTGGCTAAAGAAACAAGCCTTATGGCAAATTTACCTTCCCACACCGAAACACATTCCAAGACCTAAATTTGATATTTCTGTTCCCAATCAAACGCATCAAAGTGATTTGTTATTTTTACCGCATGATACTCTGCCAATAGGTAAATCAAAAAGACGCAAAATATACAAATATGCATTGACGGTTGTGGATGTTGCTTCTCGTTATAAAGAGGCAGAGCCATTGTCAACAAAAAATTCTGAAGAAGTTGCAAAAGCATTTACAAATATTTATAAAAGCGGTCCACTAAAATGGACTAAGTTATTACAAGTTGATCCTGGACGTGAATTCATGGGAGATGTAAACAAATTGATGGAATTGCATAACGTTGAAATAAGACAAGGAGAAAAAGCTTTGCATAGATCACAAGGCATAAGTTTAGAGTGGGTACAACGTTTACCACAAGTTATTAAAGCAATAAATGACGAGCCTACTAGACTAATTGACATGAAGCCATCTGAAGCTATTAAAAAATCTACTATTACAATAAAATCTTCTGCACCAACAAAAGACAAAAATGAAGAGAGTTTGCCATCTCATGTAGGCGTTAGAAATTTGTATGAACCTGGTGAGTTAGAAGGGGAAGACAGGAGAAGAGCGACAGATCCGATTTGGTCTTTAGATATTTATAAAATTGAAAGAAGTATTACAAAACCCAATCAACCAATTGTTTACTAGACCCATGACTGCCATATACTTCATCCATCAAAAGAAGAGAAGAAAGCAAGTCTTCAGTATAATATGGTGGAAACATCCAAAATTGCCCAAAATGTTTCACAGCTAATGGGCTAATGCAGATGCAATCATATCAAGGCAAGGGATAACAGATGCTCAATGTAGTTCAAGCCAGTCTCCAGATTGTATCGAGAATATAGTCATGTCCCTCGCAGATCGGAAAAAGGTGCACATAGTAACAATCAGAGGAACAGGCACATTATGTGACTGTGAAGAGTTTGCTCCAAAAAACTTTGTGCTCAAATTCTACCAGTTGCAAACATAAAAGGAGTCATTGATGGTATTGTCGACACACGGGATCCCACAGTGGATGACACTATACAGATCCCAGGAGTTTCCAAAAAGTAAAATGAAAGGAAAATTCCCCACAAGTGCAGGCCAAAGGTTGCAAGGAAAAAATGAAGATCTGACAACCAGATTCCCTCCTTAAACCTTGCATGTTGTCTTCATTATGGTGCATTCATAGTCCAACGATTTCACAAGGATTTCATCGCACGACGTCTACCGATACGCAGTCTTCAGGAGTATAGCGCAGTGTGCGCTATAGCGCAGTGTGCGCTATAGCGCAGTGTGCGCTATAGCGCAGTGTGCGCTATAGCGCAGTGTGCGCTATAGCGCAGTGTGCGCAGCGCGTTTGAAGACTGCGTTTCGACAGACGTCGTGTGATGAAATCGTTGGACTATGAATGCACCATTAGACACAAAAGTGATAAAATGTTACTGGTGTGAAAACAAATACAGGGTTTCCCTGGGAAAATATTAATAGGTCACAAGAAAGGAAAATGTCTACTACCATGCCTCCGCATAGTGATGTGTACTTTCTGGAAATTCTGCTTGCAGAAAAAGCAGTAGTAATTAGAAACTGTATGTGGATCTAATGGTCTCTTTACATGGTTATGAGATATCAGAACATATGAGTGTTAATCAAATGAATGTAACAGTGCCAATATGCCTGCAAGTAATGTTACATAATGGTGGCGACCATCTTGAGTTACCAAGTTGTGGTGATATAGAATCCAACCCAGGCCTGGTAACTAAAACAGATTTAGTTGGATTAGCAACGTCAAAGGAAATAAAAGTAGTCAATGAAACTCTCAAGAAATTATTGGACTCGGTATCGCAGTATCGTAAAAAATTGAGCAACTGAAGACTTAAACAAAATCACAAGATTCAACACTGAAAAAAAAACACCGCAAGCAGAGTATGATAAGCTAAATGCAAAACTTGAAGAAATGGAGGATAGGTCCAGTAGAAATGATGTATTATTTACAGGAATTAAGCAGGAGGAGGAAAATGAGAGTTGGGAAAAATCTGGAGAGCTAGTTTGAAATGTTATAAATACAGAGATGAACATAACGAATGACTTTTAAATAGAGCACCCTCATATAATTAAAAACAACCCCAAAACAGCGGGGTTGCACAAATTATTGTTAAGTTCACTTTTTTAAATTTTATGCATGGCAAATAAACTAAAAGGCACAAACATTTTCATCATCCAGGATTATTGTAATCAGCATCAGATATACATCAGCAGGTTTCTTTCATATATGCCACCTGGACACTCAAGGGCTATGTCCCCTAGCACTGCTTCGACCTGATGTTCTTCAATATCATCAGTTCCATACACATCTCCTACGTCAACATGTCCATTGGAGGAGGATGACATTAACAGCACAACCACCTTCAAGAAGGAAATATAAATATGGAGGGCAGCTAATCAGCTGAGGAGTATCAATGTAAGTAACCTCCCCCCCCCCCCCCCCCCCCCCCCCCCTGCCGCCCCACTGTTGTTTGAAGTGGACATTCATTTTTGACCAAAAATTCAATTTTTTTCTTCACATAAATTTGAAAAAATAGTACATGTAAATGTAATGTGTCGGATGATAAAGTTTTGAACCCAGTTTCAAAATTTTATTTTATTTCGTTTGAAATTTTCTTAATTTTGAGCTCATTTATTGGTATTTTTTTTTAAATTCAGATTTGTGCAAAAATGAGGGCGCTATACATATTTCAAATTATTGATTATATTTGATTATCGATTATGTTGTTTGATCTGTGAAGGTTTTGGCTAAAAATAATAAATAAAATTTTCTTCATGTCAGATGCTACATTTGCATATCTAATTTCAGTAGTACACACCAGCATATCCCTTCTACAACCAAAAATGAGTTTTTATGAATAGCGCCATCTATTTTGACACTTATAAAATAAAATGTCCCTATTTCTATAGGGTTCAAACAACAGTGCCCCCATATCAAAGGTTCCATTATGGATGTGCAAGGTGCTGGTAAGACTGTTAAGTCACATAAGACTTGTTAAGTCACATACCAGAAACTGTTCCTGCAAAAGGAGAGAGACGTCATGTGTTCGTGAGGACAGTTTCAAACTATTTTTCAATTTTAAGTTACATGACTTTGAACCTCAATAACACTTTTATTGGTTCACCCTGTAATTAAGTGGAGATAAAGACAGCAGTTGGGAGATTTCCATGAAGTCTATCAAGATGGGACGATGATAATTAGTCAAGAACTGTTCATACAAGCTTTCTGTGGCTTACCAATTGGTCTTGATGCCCTTAGTGAGAAATTAATGTAGAAACAGCTAAAGACAAAATTCAAAATCTGAATAATGCAAATAGGCTTATAACATACAGAGAGTGGCGCAAAACCAATGTGCCTTCCTTACAAGGACAAAATAGTTAAGAAAACTGCTTAAATGGAAGTTACTGAGGCACTGAAGTTACAAGTACTCCTCATCTCAATGACATCCTTGTCCTACCAACTCTAGACATACAGCCAGCCAAAGGAAAAAGAAAATACAACTCATACTATAGGCTACTGACATCACATTTTTAGGTGAAAAAGCAAGACATGTAAAATCTTTGTAGCTAGTTTGAAGCTTATATCTTGTCAAATATTTTTGAAATTCAAAGAGAGAAACAATGAGGTTTTTCTCAGATCCCTAAATGTCAATGCCTTTTACGATCCCTCACATTAAAAGATTCAATTACACAATTTTTTATTCAAGAGATGCCTAAAAGATGTAGAAATGAAGAAATGAAAACATATAATAAGCGTTTGGCCCAGCAAATTAACTATGATTTAATATCTAAGCCAAGACAATAAATTCAATCACAGTAATCAATGCCTGTCTTGTCTTCACAAAAGAATGAAACACCTCAAGTCAACATATGAGGGGTGTTAATCAACTTGTGGCCTGTGTATTCCAATCTTATTGATATGTTATGAGTTTAACGTTTACATTACGAATCAAATAATTACTCGAAATTTTCAAAAATTTATTCTTTTCCTTTTCTTTTTCCGAGCATGTCAAATGGCGACTGATTTTTTTTTTTAATTTTTAGAATTGGCAAAGTTGGTACTTACGATTCACACCATTCCTATGAGCTTAGTTTAATTTCGACCAAAAGTAGACTAAGTGAGTTTTTGAAAAACACTCTTCAATGTACAATGAATGGGTGCCAATGAAAAGGCAAAGTCACCATGGATAACTAAAATACTGCTTTAAATGTATCCATAAGATAAACAATCTGTATAACCAATATCTTAGAAATCCGTCTATTCAAAACTTACAGAAATTTAAAAACCTGTGATTAAGTTAACATGTTGATATGTAGAAGACGTTTGAATTATTTCAAACAATTTGAGAAATCAAATTCAGATATGAAAAACACATGACAACACATTAACAGTATTATAGGAAAAAGATGAGATAAATCCCAACTAAGTACTTTAAGGGTAACACTATAATTGATCAGAATCTTGGAGTGTAAGTGATGGCTGCTTTGCACCAATCAACACACATGTATCCAACAGGTAGAATCACTTAAAGATGAGATTGCTCAGTTGCAGCTAGAAAATACTTACCTGTGTGCATCATCTTGTAAAGCTATATGGAGACAACCCAAGCTCCAAACAAAAGGATTTGATTGCTGGTTCAATCGTTCAATCATTCCCATCTTTGAAAAATCCTCAAAGAAAGGGTTGTGAGGCTTGGTACACCAAGGGATCAACAGATAGGTGAGCACAAAAAAAAATTGAGGCTTAGAAGCAGGAAGATGAAAAAGAGCAAAAACTTGATCCAAGAAGTCTTACAGATGAGAAATATATAGTGCAAATGGCATGTTCACCATGAGGATGAAGATCTTCAAGTAGAAGGCCTGATCAATTTCTTCGGAAGTTCTTCATGCTTCATCACATTGATGAGAGGAGTAAGAAGAGTATTTATTACTCTGGCAATGGACACAAACAAAAGAGATGTCAGTTCATGATGAAAATAGTCCTATACCCATCCGCATGTACTGAGAGCGAGTGGGGAAAGAGTAGTGAAGGCAAAGGTGAGGATGTGGTGGAAATAGAGGATGATCAAGACGCTCAAAATCAAGCAGAGGAGGACGTCTCTGAGCATGCAGTTGGGTTAAAGGTCATGGGGGGCACTGCAAAAATTAAACGGCAAGATCTACTGCTTGAGGCAAAGTCAAAGATATCTGAAGGTTCATGCAATATTGAAGCCATACCCATCAAATCCCTATGACCCAGGCAATTGCTGTTGTTATTAGTGTCGGTGGCAACATTGGCAGGGTAGGGTCATTGCCAGGAAATTAACAAGTTATGTCCATGGTGCTCTATCAACTCAATCAATCGTCCGTGTGCAGCTAGATCACATCAGGTTTGGGGCATTCAATCCACCAGGATATTTTATGTGATTGAAAATTACCAAAGAGAAAGGTGGGCAAATGAAGTAGTTAGGAAATCCTTTAGTGCTTAATAACACACTACAGCATTGCTTGACTATAAGTGACTCAGAGGTGATGGTGCAAATTCCAGTACATAATACAACCAATTTGTTGAAAGATGCTGGTTTGTTAGACATTCATGGAGGAAATAAAATTTACATGAAAATGCAGGGAAACTAAATTGTTTGTTAGGTTAAGACTGGGTGTGGCGCATCTGCAATGAAGCTGATGACAATGCCAAGATAAATTTTGAGATGTTCACTATTTGGTTACAGAAAAGGAGACCACTACAGACATTTAAAATAGTTAACAGAAAGCTAAAAGGGCAATATACCTTCATCGCAGATACATATATGTGTAAGGCTTCTGAAAGACAACAATGGCAACAGAGTAGATAGGATTAGATGGTTTGTGGTGCGTGTAATGCCTCTTTTATCCTACACAATGGAAGGTACAGTTTCATTCTCTCTTATTGTATCATTATGTTTGGCTTTATACAAATGAAATATATATATGAAAACTTATGCCCAATGAAGACGTTGCATATTTTGATAAATCTATGGCAGACCGGGTTGTAACAAAACTACTGGCAAGGAGCAAAGTTAACAAAAAAAGAAATGATCAATGCTAAATTACCATCATTGTTATCCTGGATCCTTATTTTAGTGTGTTAGAACCATGCTTAGTAAACTCATGCATTCAACCACAGATGTGGCCCATTGGTACACGACCCTGAAGCAACACTGCCCGAGATCTTCATTGATTTATTACCTGATGCATTCATTCACCTAATGGTGCAGGAAACCAATCGGTACGCAGATCAGTGGTTTGCCATTATAGGTGAGACCGGCTATCTCCTGGAGCTAGAGCTTGTAAATGGCAGCCAGTTGGAGAAGATGCAATGAAGACTTCATTGGAACCATAATGTTTATGGGAATTGTGAAATTACCAACATACCAGCTGTATTGGTCTAACAACTGGATGTTGAACTTGGCATAAAGAAAGTGATCCCTCGTGATAGATTTCTGGCTATACTTAGCTTTCTCAACTGCGTGGACAATGCCCAAATGTCTCGCAGAGATTCACCAAACTTTGACAAAGTTTACAAAATGTTCTGGAAATGTTAGTAGCCAGCTGGCAAGCACATTGCTACCCTCAGCGAGAAGTTTCAATTCATGAGACTGATATTGGATTTTCAGGGACAGTGTCCTTCCTTCAATATAATCCCAACAAGCCTCACAAATCATTGTCTGGTCAGCAGCAGAGGCCAAAACGGATATGTATACTGCTTGGACGTGTATGAAGGGAAGACGTCGCGGCCTAATCCCTGAACAATGAACTATTAGTCCACTTGGTAACTAGGGACTTGCTTGAGAAGTGTCTCTTACTAAATAATGGACATCATATCTATATGGACAACTACTTCAGTAGTCCAACTTTGTTCCAGGATTTGTCCAATGTGTCAACTGGTGCATGCGGTACTTTGAGACGAAATCGCACAAGCAGAACAGACACGTCCCAAAAAGTATGAAGGCAAAGAAAATGAGAACATGTATCCATACTGAAATGAAATAACCCTGAACCCTGACAATCTACAAATTCTGGAAGACATACCAAAAATTGCAGTAAAAGCACTGGACATCACAATGCAAGGAAACCAACACAGAGAAGGGAAATCACAAGGCTAAATCACCGTCTGCCCATGCCAAAACAAAGATTTAGAAGCTTGAGTCATACACAACAATCTTGTAGATAAACATCCCAAGTGGAATGCTTCAATTATGGATATTTTGGATATTTGTCTGTGTTCATTGAGGAGGCCAAGTCTAGAGTGTCGAAAAGAAATACCCTTTCGGCAATGATGCTAGTTTTTGAAACCTAAATTCTTCATCCAAATTGTTCCGCTGGTCATTTTACCTCACAAGGGACGAGGGACCTTATTCCGACCACGATCAAATGGGCTCGGTTCACTGCCCTGAAGTGACATTATAGAATAGTATTAAAACAGATTTTTTCCAGGGATTATAGGCATTATTCTAAATAATTTTGTTATTGTGTGTGTGGATTGAAGTGCTAGTATGAATTTTCGATCAATATGACATAAATTGTGACCTTCTAGCCCGTATGAGCAGTAAATGCCAGAAACTTCATTTTACGCTACAAGTGAAAATACATGTCAAGGTCATAATTTGCCGAAATTGATTTTTTGACAGATTCACAACCCTAGTGCTTACCACAAAATACCAGCTAAGTTTCATTTCAAAAACATATTGGAAATGTGAAATAAATTGGCATATTCTTAAAGACGATCAACAGAAAATATAGGGCTTACTAATCTTTGATCGTGTTTATCTCAGTTATACGTTTTACTCCCTGACAACCTTTGAAGGACCATAACTTGACTTCTGGAATTCATGTGAAGTTGATTAAGGTGTCATCTTAATTCTTAAAGCATGGTCTTTGCAAATAATTAAAAAAGTGAAAATGACAAGAGCTGGCATTTACTGCTGTTTTGGGCTGGACGGTCACAATTTTGGTCATTTGCACTGAGTTTTGACAATAAAATCAACTCACAAAATCAATAGTATAATAATAGATTTATAATCTATGCAAACATGACATGTGGCAGCTATTGGACTAAGTGAGTTTAGGAAAAACACTCTTCACATGGACTTTAATAGTTTGCAGCGTTAAAACACTCAAATTTCATACCTTTTCTGTTTTTATCCCATCTCCAGAAAGAAGGTTGAAAATGAAAAACATGTTTTCACCAGATTTGATCAAGTTGTTTTTTTACTTGCTTATCCTTGAAGATAGCCATAACTTTGAAATTTGGCTAAAATAACAAGAATTAGATGCTATTTTCTCAGTTTTCTGATCAACAATCAGAAATTTTAGAAATCTGGAGATAATTTTAGTCCCTTAGATCGTTATCATAATTTTCTGAAGTATTAATTAGAACATTTTTTTTAATTTCACAGTGGATTTGAAAACAACTTTACACATCTGAGGCTGCAAAGACATAGGAACACTATGGCAAGCCACAGCAGACAAAACCCCTACGAGCTTTTAACCACCCTCACGAGTTCACAGCAATACACCACGAGTTTGCAGCAATACACCACAAGTTTGCATCAATACACTACGAGTTTACAGCGAGACACCACGAGTTTGCATCAATGCACCTTGAGTTTGCATCAATACACTACGAGTTTACAGCAATATACTTTGAGTTTGCATCAATACACTACGAGTTTGTAGCAATACACCTCGAGTTAACAGCAGTATACACCACGAGTTTGCAGCAATGCACCTTAAGTTTGCATCAATACACTACGAGTTTAAAGCGATGCACCTTTAGTTTGCATCGTAGTGTATTGATGCAAACTCAAAGTATATTGCTGTAAACTCGTAGTGTATTGATGCAAACTCAAGGTGCATTGCTGCAAACTCGTGGTGTCTCGCTGTAAACTCGTAGTGTATTGATGCAAACTCGGTGTATTGCTGCATACTCAAGGTGCATTGCTGTAAAGTCGTAGTGTATTGCTGTAAACTCGTAGTGTATTGATGCAAACTCAAGGTGCATTGCTGCAAACTCGTGGTGTCTCGCTGTAAACTCGTAGTGTATTGATGCAAACTCGTGGTGTATTGCTGCATACTCAAGGTGCATTGCTGTAAAGTCGTAGTGTATTGATCCAAACTCGTAGCCTATTGCTGCAAACTCGTGGTGTGTAGCAAACACGTGGTGTATCTCTGCAAACTCGAGGTACTGCTGTTAGCTCGTGGTTTATTGCTGCTAACTCGGGGTGTATTGCTGCAAACTCGGGGTGTATTGATGCAAACCCATGGTGTATTGCTGAGAACCCGTGAGGGTGGTTAAAAACTCATAGGGGTTTTGTCTGCTGTGGCTTGCCATAGAACACTCTATGCTGCAAAGGTGTTTCTCAAAGTGACCGATGTGAAGGGAAGGCCCACCCAATGCATTTGTGGAACTACTGGATAATAATTTTAAGGCGCTTAGGCTAGCAGCAGCCATGGATCATTTCGGAATGACAATATCCAATGGAGAACCAGCTCAAAATTGCCATGATGCAACTGATGATGAGTTATTCATCAAAGAGCCATTAGAAAACATGGTTGACAAGCATGTCATCCAACATGAACCAGATGCAGAGGCCAATGACAAGGCGTCAAGCACTTATCAGTGCACAGAATGCAACAGAAACCTAACAAAACTAGGAATGGGCTTAGAAAGCACATACAAAATAAGCACGTCTTATCAGTGCACAGAATGCAATAGAAACCTTACAAACCTGGGAAAATGCTTACAAAGTTCATACAAAATAAGCATCCTGAATTTAAGATGTAGAGAGAAGTAAAGCGACAATTGGAGACTACTGCAGAACTGCCAATTTCACCGATGCCAGAAAATGTGGGGATGGAGAATGGGACATTAATTTTTAACTCTACACTTTAAAGCCGCTAATAAATTCAAGTATGCATACGTTTCATTAAGGCTCCATAGCTCCACGCACAGATTCAGTGTTTTCTACCTGAATGACTCGGCCATTTTCTCAAATGGAATAGAATTGTTAACAACAAGGGACTGCCAGACTCAAATGTTGAAATGGACTGTGAAAACGAGCGCCGTAACAAAGTGATAAAGCAGGAGACAAGAAACTTTTATGGAAAGCTCTTTGAAAGCGTGATAAGGAGGGTTGGAGAAGCTGCCCATAACCTGGAGCAAATCTTGATTAAGACGCATAAAAAGCTGACACATCTGATGATGTTTTATGACTGACATATTTAGTAAGGAAAGGAATTTTCAGAGTGGCCAAGACAGACAACTTCATGCTCTACCTCACTTCCAAAAATATTGATTTTGTAATCTTGATTTGTCTGACGCACAACGATTGATGAAGAATGCATTGTCAAACATTCCAAGAAGGAAAGTATTTACTCAATTTGTCTGAAATATCAATAGATTCAACGTTTAATTTGGTATTGTATTGAACAAAACTTGATCCAATTCATGTCTCGCATGATTGGTTTCAACATGCGCCACCTGTACTAATTATGGCATGTTGGCATTGAGACAAGCTCAACTGCCAAGATTTTAACAGGATTTGCATCCCCTTGGCAGCATACTGGCTTGTGTTTAGGGTTATTCATTTACTGTATAGCAGGATATTTTCGCAATATTACCAATGTGACGTTTTATAACTTTTGATTTTTATTATATATGTGCACAATACTTTTGTATGAGTTAAAAAATTTTACCCAAATATGGATGGATAAGTCGGCAATCAATAGCACTTTCAATATTGATGATTAAAGCACATTGTCTTTATACATTCACAATCCTCAAGTATGGATGGAGACATCGGCGATCAATAACACTTTTGATTTTTATGATATACACTCCCGGTCAAAAGTGTTTGCGCACCCTTGCGCACGGGCAAAACGCAATTATTATATCAAACGACCAAGACTCTGAAAAAATTCATGTTTTTTATAGGTGCTTAATATATCCAATATAAGTAATTTATGTTTCCTCTGATATTAGATCTTCAATAACCATAAAAATGGCCGATTTCCTGGACCATATACAAAAACACCACACCCACTTTTTGATATGTACCTTTTTTTTAATATTATTCAATGCTCGTTATCACCGCATAGCCGTAAAGAACATTTTCAGGTAATAAGTTTTCCAACAAATGTGCAGTTATGTATTTAAACTTCGTTTATTATGTGCAGAAGAAAGTACACAATATGTTTAGCACGCCATATTTTCAAATGCATTAAATGCAATTCTTGTTAAGTTTTTTAGATATATGTATTCAAAATATATATTCAAAAAAATATGGCACAAATGATGAACAGTTCTCGAAATATGGCTGGTTAAAGGTTTTGTGCGCAAACACTTTTGACCGGGAGTGTATGTGCACAAACGTTTTATATATGCACGAACGTTTACTCAAATATGGATGGAGAAGTTGGCAATGAATAGCACACTTGATTTTGATGATAACAATGGCAAACATAATTATTGTTGGCATATAATGCTTTGTTAATTTTAACATTGTAGCTTAACCTGTATGTAATGTTTTATTTTCGTTTACTTTTTTCAGGATAACTTGGATGACTATGGCCCGTATTCTAAGACGTTCCTCGACTCACACTCACTGAGGAACTCCTCATCCTCACTAAAGACCACCTCATACTCATTGAGGAGAAGGTGCTACTCACTGAGTGCGAGGTCGACTTCGCCTCTTTTTCGTTTCAAAGACCTCCCTCTTCCTCAAGTAAGTGTTCCTCTGTGAGTAAAGCTTGAGGAAGGGCAATACCTACCTTGAGTCTTCCTCAGTAAGTCTAAACATGGCGTTTCGGTGGTTACAAAGGCACGAAAATGTAGACATTTTTTTCCAGTGGCGGCACCAGCATCTAATTTCAAGGGGGGGGGGCAAAAAAGTGAAAAAAATTAACGTGCGCGTAACGCTCACAAAATTTGGTGTGTAGTGCGCAAACTTTTACTGACAAATTTTTATTATTGTTTATTTTGCCTAAAAAATGCCTATTTGACTAAAATAATGACATTTAATAGTGATATATGCGCGAAGCGCGTAAAATTTGCACATTTTATGTTAAAATGATCAATAAAAAGGGGTAATTAAGATAAATTTGCGTCTAAAAGCTTCTGGGTTTTTTTTCCTGGGGGAAAAAATATTAGGGGAAAAATGCCCCCTTGGCCCCCCTCCCCCTTCATGGTGCCGCCACTGCATTTTACAAGGATTTCGAAGATGGCCTAGGAGGATTCCTATAATTTTGACTACAGTGTGTATGTGTTTGATGAAGCGGTCGAATCGTTTTGATTTTATGGACAATTTTGTATTTTAGAACTGTACATGTTACTGTGTAAAATTTATTGCGGTTACCATAATTAGATACATTTTCATACATATCTCTAAAACGGAATATAACTGAGCCGTTAAATTTCATGAGTTACGAGAAAATATGAGCAACATATTTTTGTACCAAAATCTCAAAAAGTTTGAAAAAAGTTGAGGCAATCGGACTAAAATATGAGACATTCTTGAAAAAAAAAATCGTATATCTTCAAAAAAGTTAAATACAAAATAGAAACTGATATAGAAACCCGTGAATAAAACAGAAAACCAACAGGCTTTTGGAATGTGTAATGTGTGTACACCAGGGCCGGTGTAAAAGTAAGACAATAAGAACGGGGGACTTCCCTTTCCTGCTACACTGGTGCTACCAAGACAATTGGTCTGACCTTTGTTCATTCATGGTTTTGTGATTTTGGATAATGAAAGGTTGGACCCGTATAATCATGATAATGTAGATTCCACATTATATCAGTTATATATTACTTGTTGTTCAGTAATAACCAGCACCAGTCATAACAGTGAAGGCTGACCTCAATCAAGTGAAACTTGAGGAATCTCTTTGAATACAAAAATATCATTATTTCCGTAGGGCTGAGGTATAGCTGAAAGAGACTGAGGTAGACCTCCTCCTTTTCCTTGAGCTACACTTGAGTCCTCCTCACTGGAGTGTGAGTGGAGGATGAGGTTGAGTGATGTCTTAGAATACGGGCCTAAGTGTACAACACTGAATACTCATCACTAAATTGGTTGGCGAAATGTGGGAGGACACGTCATTTACAAGTTATTGCATTGGTCATTTGTGAAATGTTGCATTGCATTATGGTTGGGTCAGATGATCACCTGATTAACATTGGAAGTTTATCAAACTACTAAGTGAACATGACTGATGATACATTAAGTAATTGAATACGCCAGTACAAGAAAACCCCAACTCCAATAGCTCCCTTCTGTTAAATTCTGTTAAATATAAATGCATACAAATCTCTGAAAATGATCATAGGTCATGAATTGGTCATGCACATATGGGGGAGATGTAACATAAAAACTCATTCTTCGAAGTTTAATGTAATGTTATTCAAGAAGTTTAATACCTACTGCAACAAATTAGGTATGGTTATTCGGGCAATTTAATTGTCTTTCAAATGCAACAAGTTCCAAGACAATTGAACAAATATTATGAGATCTATTTTGAGCCAAGTCAAAGGGGGAGGCGGTGGAGGAAAAGACGGTGGAGGAAAAGCCCATTGACTTGTACACAAAATTGTGAAAAATTACCAATCTTTCGAAAGTCGTCATGCCAAAAGTTAAAATCCTACAGGAATCATTTTTCACACACATTTGAATGAAAGACAAATATACCTATCCATGCCCAAAAATAAATGGTAGGTGATGTATTAATTATAGTTTGGTGAGGATAAACTTTGTCATTTTCAGGGTATTTCCACTACTAGTTTTAACAATGTTCAAAGGTCAATATTTTCATGACAAGTTTCGTAAGTTGTGAAAACGTGGATGAATAACAGTAATGACTTGTGGTAAATGCATAATACCGTAATTGCACGGATTAACAGTAACAAATAAACCAAAGTCCATCGGATCAGGTTAATTATTGAGATAATGCATGTTTGATCACACTGTATACCAAAAATGCAGCAAAATGGCCATAGTAAGCAGAAATTTGAATGTAATGTGTCTCAAGCATTGTCAACTATTGCTAAGACATATAAAGAACTCATCAAATAGCCAATAGAGCAGGCATTCGCAAATAGCGGCGCGCGCGGCATTTGTGGCGCGCGGGATGATCTGAAATGGCGCATACGTTCATGCAAAAGAAAAAAAAATGAAAAAAATTTAAAAGATAAATTTAAAAATACACGATACTCAAAAGATTTAATATTAATTATAAAAGACCAAGTTTTCCCATACCATGAAACATGTTGTTTATTTTGAGAACGAAATAATTAGGCCGCGCGGCACCTTTCACTAGCTTTGATACCGATAAATCTGTCAGCGGCTTCCTGCTCTTGCAT
>JXSR01S007796.1:2801-17121 GCA_000969725.1 Ophiothrix spiculata
GTTATTCAAAACGTTACAACGAATAGCTTGATTTGATCCCCCTAGCTCGGACAATTCACTGGCATTGTTTACCTCGGTAGATCGACCGGTTAGTTTAGTCTCTCTCATGTGTCCTCGCGTAAAGTCCCAGCCCCATACTTTGCTCAAAGTTCACTTTCAAAAACGGTGGGACATTACTCAAGTCAGTACGGTACTAACAGAACCTAGGAAGACTATTGTAAAAGAAAAAAAGGTTAAACCACACAATTTCTTCTTGCTCCGAGGCTCTATGGTACCATGATACAAACCAGGAAGTGTAATTGGATAAAAATTGTCAATTTGAAGTAGAACTGAACCGGATAGACCATCAGATGCATTTACAATGCACAGATACACAGAAACACAGAAAATCAAATCTTTTCAGTCCAAATAAAAAAGAGAAATTGAAACCACCTCGCTGTAAGTGCAATACAATTAACCTGAACAAGATGAACAAACTCCTTGAGTTATATTGTAATAACATCTGAACTGACCAGTTGACCAAGCAGAAGCCTGTATCAATATCAGGTATCAATGACCACTCATCAAAGCAAAGTATCCTCTTATCAATGGCAATACAAACGGAGGGAATCAAATTTCACTTGCCAAAATTTTCGCAAATTTAAAAAAACCATCTTAACACAAGTTTAACATAACTTTGAATTTGAATACAATGAGAAAACTGATGATATAAACAAGCAAATATTTTACTTGATCAGTCTAATTCACAAATAAGCATTAATCCCCACCTATTGGTTTCCCATGAATATCTATTAATACAAATTCTCGAAAAATTCCTTTTTATTTGCACACATTGCAATACTTTTTAGAGTGCACTACTTCGAGACGTCCCTCAAACTATTTGCATAGTTCTCAACAAGGAAATCTAGATTCAATGAATACACTCAAGAATTGTCCCCTACTGAGATCAACATAGAATCTGTCTTTGAAAATTGTGTCAACTCTTTTCTACTGGATGGCTTTTAAAATAATATTTGCTGAATGTAAACTAGAGAATCCCCTTGCTAATTTACAATATCAACATGGATACCCTAGGATGGACTCTGAACTGGACTTATTATGGTATCCATTACATATTGGCTTATATTAGCTTCAATTCAGATCTAAAGAGAAATCTTATTAATTATTTGTTACTTTAATGCTATATCTTAGATCATATTTACTTAATATGATTCATCTTAAAAACAAAAATATAACCCTATTCAGCTGACGTAAATCAGAAAGACCGAACCCTCCTTTGTCATCTTGCACAATGTATGACCTCTCATAATGGTATGATCGCTATTATTCAAATTAAATTTAAATGTTGCATTTCATTTTCGCATTCATGTTGTTATGAATAATTAAGTAGATTCCAACCCCACGCAAGTTCTTCTAGAGTGGGGTGACAGAAAAGGGTCTCCTCATAACAAAACATCACGTTTAAAAGGATGTGCTTGATGAAAAATATCCATAATTTTCACGCCTATTAATTTTCACATTTGATAATTTCATAGAGACATGTATTCTTTTAAATAGTAAATAGTAACTTTTATGCTTGTTTTCAAGCTATTAATAAATGATTTAGTGTGCTTGAATGATAATGACATTGATTTTAAAATAAACAGACATTAAAATTATTGTAAATCAAAAATATGACATCTATGAATCACGTTGCAAAGTCTGGACTCAAGGACACCAATACAAATCAGCAGCTGTTGGGCAAAGCATTGATTTTACGAAACGCTGATGACTTTTTTGAATACACAAAAATATCAAATCAATAATATTGGAATTTTCAGTTGGCAAGACAATTGCAAGAAGTGTGTTGATCTAAATCCAATACAGGTAGCTAATTAAAGCGGTTGCTACATTTAAAGATTTTGAATCATGGCAATCAATGTCGGCACGAGCGAGCAACAAGGCAATAAAGTATTGAAAAAGATATTACTAAGTGTGAAGTAGGCTGGTTTGCCAGTGCTGCATCAATTGAAGACACAAACTCATATATGGTGATACTTTTAAAGTTGTTGAATTATGCCATCTTAGGTAGACAGTTACAACAAGATAGATATGATTTGATTTTTATTTGAACTGCTTGAATTCAATATCAACTGATTATTTTCACTTTTTCTCTTTGAGATCAATGCTACTATTGAAAAAATAAATTCTAAACAAATTTTTACATAAATCTGCATAAAATTCAAACCTTGAACAAATATTAATAATTTATGTGAGTGATTAACTTTAAAACATCACTCATATAAAATCAAATTCAAACTTGAAGTAAATTATTATGCCTGATCTTAAAAGATTTGCATCAATGCATCTGTCAAATTGATTACAAAATGGGAAAAAAAAACCTGAACTGTCATGTATTAGTATATGGGCATATAAGCATTCACCCTACATTTCCCCTCAGTATTTTACCATTATCACACACTCATAGCATAATATATGATAGGTTTTCATCAGAAATATTTGTAAATGCTTCACTAAGAAAAAAATCACACCATCTTTTTAAGTTGTGTGTAGCTCTTAGAGTAATTCATCAACTTGCATCAAAGAAGCTGAGAGGTTGTATCTTTAGGGTTTCTACAACTTGATTAATAAGTGAAAGCCAATACTTTAACATAACAAAAAGCATGATTCTCAGGTTACCCTAAAATTGATTGGGAGTTTTCACGAGTATCAGGGAATTCCTTTAAATTTACTTGATTTGCCGGAAAATGCATTAAATTTGTTGCTTTGAATGCATCATAACGTTGATAGTGATCGTGCTCTTTTCTAGATTGTGTGCATCGTAAACCAATCTTGCTAATTTATGAATTTGGAATCGTTAGTCTTAAACACTGTACACAGTAGTGAGTACATGGTAAACTTGATTCTTAGATTTTTGTTTAATCTTTTCTTCATTATATCAAAGCAAAACTCTGAAAGCAAATTAAATAACATAGGCCAAAATTTGTTTAAAGAAAGCTTGTCATTTTTTATGTTTGCTGGCATTTTGCAGAAATATGAACAAAATAAAGGTTTTTTTTTTAAACATCTCTAATCAAAACCATGTCAAACACAAACGACTTTTAAATTTGAAAGATATTGATATTAAAAATACCCTTTACATCTGCTTTGCTATACACATTTTACACATCAATTTCAAATTCCTAATTTCTGATAAGCAATCACTACTGTATGGGCAACATAGAGTGAAAATGGCAGGTAACGCTGCATGGGGTTAATTTAAGGTCATATCCAATTTTATAGGTTCTATCATCTTAATTACGAGGGTCATTCAAAAAGTTCTACCTGTTGTATCATAACTTTTGTTCTAATAAAGGTAGCTACTTAAAAGTTGGCAAAAATATATGTAAGAATGTCCCCTACACATGGTGCAATAATCATATAAATATCTTATCTAGATTTCTGTAAGTTTCATGAAAACCACAGAGGGTTTCGTTACACCGGAAACGGTCAAAATATGTGCAAAATTTTTAAACATGGCTCAAATACAGTGAATTAAAAAGGCCACAATCTAGCCATGTAGTATTGCTATACAGTAAAAAATAGGTAAAACATAAGAATGAACATACAATTATGCGGGATGATTAAAAAAGCTGACCCAGACTGCAAATAATGGTAATTCACAAGGATAACAATAATAGGAACAAATATCCCCTCCAGCAATAATATCAAAATCACCAAAGACACAGTTTACGAAGAAATTGACCTTAATAAAACAAGATACAAAATGGTAGCATTGTAAAGCTTTATTTTTAAAATATTTTCATGGTAGATACCAAAAGCAACCAAATTCATGTTTTTGACTGAAAAATATGGTGTAGTAACTTCAACTGTTGCTTTTTACATAAAAACGCACTTTGAAAAGTCAGGCTACAGAGAAACACACTATGCTGATATTCGTAATCCTGAGAGGGTACAAGACATCCTTTCAAATTTTGGGATTCTGGGTAATTCATGTCTGTAACAAGTTTACTTTATCAGTGCCAAACGATTTGGTGGACTGTTAGGTACACTTTCATATCAAATTTATTATGTAACTTACATAACTTTTGGGTTTACAGATGGTTTTTCATACATAAGCTGCACATATAATTTCAGGTGAAATGTCATTAGATATTTTACCGTTTCCGGTGTACCCTAACCTTACTGTGGTTTTCAGGTAACCTACATAAATCTAGAAAGGATATTGATATGATTGATTCACCATGTGTAGGTGACATTCTTAGCTATATTTGTGTCAATTTTCAAGTATCTACTTTTAACAGAACAAAAGTTATGATACAACAGGTAGAACTTTTTGAATGACCCTCGTAGTTGCAATAATAATGCACATACCTTTATTACTATCATGTAATGTAACAATGTTGAGCTGTAGAGCATCTTAGTCTACTTTTCTAATTGTTATTTTAAAAGGGGGTCTGTGATGTTTGTGAGATAAAAGGGCTCTTTTTGCTTCCAGTTGTCATAGCAGCAAAGCAACAAGCAAAATTATTGTGTTGAAATAAATTCAATTTTCAAAGCAACATGATGCGACAAAGCTGTACACCTACAAAAGTGTGAAATGAAACTACTGAGCAACAGAACTACAAAGCCAGGAAGTTCCAAAGCTACAATAAGTATGAAAGCAACAGAATTTTCAAAGCTTGTGCTACCCATAGAACAATGGTAATAACATTCAAACAGATTTTCAGTTATACGGTCTGATATAATGGACAAAACACAATTTTGAAAAATTTATTTACATTACCTTGAGAACAATAGAAAACAAAACCAAATACAAGTTAACTTCTCAAATGCGCCGAAAACTAGATTATTCTCCCTCAAATTGATGGTTTGTTTGTCAGATTGCTATTTTTGCACCTGATCAACTTTGCAGCCCATGAATTCTATAATGCATTTAGCCGCCAATATTCTATGTTAGTGCATTTTGCTTTTCACTTCGATTCAATACACCATCACAGCTGTTTTTAGTTATTCTATGGTCTGTATGGGACTGAGGTATGGGAGGATGCAAATTGAAAAATATATAAGCATCCACTTCTGTATGCACCAGAGGTAGACTCAATTTTGATGCATTTCTTAACACTTATACAGGGTGTATCAAAAAGAAGTTTACAGTGATTAAAAGGACTCCATCTTAAAAAGTATGATGCATTCTCTAACTTTGTTTTTAATTATAAGTAAAAGAGACCATTATCTTTCCATAACAAAAAAATTATAGTCGTACGACAACCGAAACGAAAATTATGGTCAATTTTGTAAATTGTAAATAAAATCAGCTGTGCAAAGATTGATTGGTTCCACACTTGCAATTTTGACTAAGGTAACATCTTTTAGCTGAAAAGAAGATCAAATAAGACGAAACAAATAACTTCCGACGTTTGGAGGCCAAATCCTATCCATTTTTGCCTTGTAATAACAGTTTGATAAACTTTGGATATTTGACCATTGTCTGACATTTTTTATCACTTCATTTACAAGGCTATTTCACTGTCCACACATTAAAGAAAACAACTTCCCTAGATACTTAAATTCACAAATGTCGTGGCATCAGTAATGGTTTTACCAATATCACTTGGTTTGATGTACTAAGGTCTCTTCCATAAGGGTTAGTTAAGCCAAAGATATTAACGAATTGGTCAACATCTTTTGATCAATGTTTAAAACCAATAGCCAAAAAGTGTCGCACTTTGTTAACGGAGCCCTAATCTGACATGCAGGTAATGTTAAAGTTCTCTAGTCTTTGTAAAAAGGGAAAAACATAAGGATCCGTCATTATTTTTATTGACTTTGCGCAACCAGTTTTATTCACAATTTACAAAATTGACCATAATTTTCACTCTGGTTGTCGCAAATCTGTAATTTTTCTGTTATGGAAAGATAATGGTCTATTTTACTTATAATTAAAAACAAATTTAGAGAATGTATCATACTTTTTGAAATGGAGGCACTTTAATCACTGTAAACTTCTTTTTGATACACCCTGTATATGTAATTGTCATGATGGCATAAACGTTTTTTACAAAACTAAATTTGCAGCATCAAATAAATAAAGCAAATTGAATAACATCATGATAAGAATAAATTTAATTGACTGATAAATTGAACAACATAATCTACCTAATACAAAATATAGTCCCAGTTCTCAAAAATTAAAGAAATACACAATTTGCAAACAAATGTAAACCATCTTGTTTACAGTTAGAAAATTAAGAACGGGTTCGGTTCACAGCTAATTAAAAAACCTGATGAGTTTGCCACATCAATTTATATGGAGGACCGAAACCAGACAGCATAAATAACAACATTCTATGTTACAAGAATGTGAATTTACGTTAAGTAATTCATCAGTCCATGAAATTAGACCGAGAATAATACACTATAAACACTTAAATGACTACTCCAATATCATCTAAATTGGAAATCTAAATCTGCTTGTCACTCACTTTTTAGTGATTGAGAAACCCAGATAACCTATTTAAACTAGTACAAGAAAAGGAAAAAATAAAAAACATGTATTGAGACTTTGAGAGTGTCGTATAGTGTGACATTTTCGTCTCCTTTTCATCCTAGACTGAATTAATAAAATCTCTTTTATGTGGAAATTGGACTGAATCAGATCCTTTCCTCTATGTTGGAATGCTAACCATCTAGTCTATTCTGACTCGTCTTCATTGTTTCCCCCGTGGCGAGAATCTGCATCAAAAATGGTATTTCATTCTTTTTTTCTAGGCTAGGCCAGGTAAGCTTGACGGTGACAGTGAGCCACGTTCCCAGCGGGTCTAATCAAGCAGTAGGAAACATGGAAGAACCCAGTTAACCCAATATAAAACTCGGTGATACTATATCCCAATCCCCTTGGACACAGTTCAATATCTTATTAACCATATCAGCCTACAAAGCAAAACTAAATAGATAAGGTATCAAATCTCATCTTCAAATAACAGGTATGTAGAGTAGAGCGCAATTTGTATCATAGAACTGTGCCTTGTGAATTGATGTTATAAACGCAGCAAGCTAACCCAGGACTTTCACACTATTGTCACCCGGGTTTGAATGACATTGAGGTATTTTGTTACACTGTAATTTGGATGTCTTGTCAGAGCCTAACCAATGCCTTATGCTAGATATGGTTATAATGCTGGAGATCTCTTAGCCCAAAGCTTTCATCATCTATCTCTTTTTTCACCCCAAGTCTTATCAAGGCCTTGTTTCATCTCTCGCTTCTAGACTATATCCATTTCAAAATGGCAACAGTCTTGTGATGAATGACCATATATAGTATTTCATAATTCATAGGGGGTATTGTCAAAATTTGCAACTTTCTCAACATATATTTCATGCAAATTAATGATTTATACAACAAATCTGATTAAACTAAAACTTTGTGTCTGAATAAAAAACGTGTAGTACATAGTTAAGAATGTGCCTCGTGCTTTTTATAAGGGCTGTGCCTCAGTGGAGAGAAATTAACAAAAATCTTATGTTACAGTTTGTAGTATCACTGTATGTATTGGTTTAATTTTATTATTAAACGAATTAAATTCAGTGAATTTTATGAAATGCAAAATTATGTGATTTTAATTACCTTGCAGAAGTTATTGTCAATTGTAAAAAAATCACACAAAAAAATAGATCAATCTTTATGAAAACACATGATGATCCACAAAAATTATGTAAAATGTAACCTAACCAGATTCTAATCATAATGTACTAACTGCATTCTTGATAGATTTTCTAACCATTTCAATTTCTCCGTATTGTATACTTTGTCAGGATTCCTACAAGCTGTGAACAAGTTTACAGGGTGGTATTTGCACATCTTCAGCTCAGAATAGAATTCAATTCAACAGAGCAAATATACCTAGTTGAAATGCTTGAAATTAGGAACAAATAGAGGATGCACTTGAGAAAAGACATCACAACACCACTAAAAACTAAAGGAATGCATAAAGAATTACCATATTGTCTAATATAGGTGACCCTAGAATATCACAAAGGCAGTGTTGAAGAATGTGCAGGCTTCCATCCAGGATATTATAAGGGAACATTTTCATTGACTTGTTATATAAATCAGATAAGTCAACATCTCCTAAAGTCAGATCAAAGATTTGGATCTCCGCATGCATGTACTATAAACAATGATGGATTTGGATCTTATGCTTATGTGGATTTTAATGCATTAGCTGCGATCACGATTTTTGGATTCATGGTAGATGTAAAGTGGTTTACGAAGATGCATATTTTTCTAAACTTGTGTTCCATGTGGATTAGCCAAATATCTACATTGGATTCAGATTGTTTAACAACTAAAAATATTCCTAACTAATGGATGTTTAAAGGAGACAAAAGCAGTTTAGGGGAGCAAAAACATCCCGATTCAATTTGTGTGATATAATTTCTCCAATGAACAAATTTGTGAATAAAAATGTCTTACGAGTTAACTGTTTGCTTGCACTGTAATTCACCATGAACCTCACAACAAAATTGCCTTTAAAGCAGCCATGCCGAAAAACTCATTTATTATTCATAAATTTCATCAATGTACTAAAGCACTATACTTTTAAATATTCACCACGTCTGATAATTGTTTGACTACAGTGAACATTTTCCATCACACCTCGATAGATTCAAATAAATCTGACATTGCCATTGAATTTCTCATCTAACTCGGGATAGTAAAAACATACAGCAGCATCACCTGTAGTTCACTTAAGTCAAGTTTATATTTGTCTAGGATCATTTATAATGTATAAGGGAAAATGAATTAAGGCCTCTTTGAAGTAAAGGTAGAAGGTAGCGATGTTAAATCTGTATGCACAGCACATGAATACAGTGCATGTTGGCAATGTAATTCATCAACATCATTTCCTTTTAAAGAGTTGGAGGAACCTGGTTACAAGAAATTTGTAGTTAAAGGAAATCTATGTACTGGATGATATATATCTTGTATATTGTACATTTATCTATTGAATAAATATTGATTAATTTATTGAAAAGGGGTAAATATATGTCACAATTTTAATGTGCAATACTTTCACTAATGCTGGCAATTATGTTGATAGGAAAGCAAAACAGACGAATTGTGCACATGGAATTTCCTATGGTTGTGATTTCACTGTACCATGTTTACTACCCTATCAGTATTTGTGACATTTGGTGCCATTTGTGTAAATTTAGCTCTTCTTTTAGTTCTACTAATTGACACACGATAAACAGATTACTTGGAATTATATTAGCATATGGCATTGCTTATAAGCTGTTTTTCAAACATAAATAAAAAAAAAGCAGTAGCACACAATTAATGATTAATCATTAATTTTTTTTTGTACATGACATTGAATAGTAATATTTTCAAATAGATAATAAAACAAATAATAAGCTTCATAAAGCACATTTTATGCTTGACATCCTTGAAAAATACTAATCATATTCTTGACTTTCAAATATGGCCGAAATATAATCTTTTTTAGATTAATCAAGGACCAATTAAGCTTAAAAACAAAAGATATCCCTGCAACAAATCAAACAAATCTGTGATCAAACCAATATCTTTTAATCATCATCAATGTCAACAAGGTCACGGAAGGCAACGTCTATGATTAATGCATTAATAGATGACAGACAGATAGACACACATTTATACCATCAATTACGATTTAATATCTTCATCTTTGATACCCAATGGATACCCAATAACTCTCATAAGCGCTGCATAGTACTGTGCAAATATTCAGCAAATGGATATGTAATCATCCATTCCTTCATTTTAGTGTTAGCCTTTTCAAGATGTGCTGCAAGTGTCCTACACACTTTGTTGCATTTATCAAACATATATTTCAACTAGGATTCCATCAAGGTGTGGCTGGCAACAAGTAACTGACATATTGATACATTTACTGTAGTGCAGTTGCAGTGTATAATAATGGGCTTTTCTTATACAATCAAACAAAAATAGTGCTAGGTTATTTCCATTGCAGATTGTTAGATTTTTGTTCTCCAAAGTTTCATGTTTGGATGTATGGTAAAGGTACCAAATAAATGGTCACAGAATTTGTTACATATCATAGTTGGAGCTTACAGCATGAATTGCAACTATAATCTTTTACTTTTAGCACCTTGTTACAATACGAGTCTAAATTATTACTCTGGTGAGGAGTTTGCATCAGATATTATTACTATGTCATGAGAAACATGCAGTATATGTAAGCTACATCCCTTTGTAAAGACAGTACCTACAACAACAATGACTTAATCATCTCCATCACTATCCTATCTTGTCAATCTGGGGTATACAATGACCCAGGTGATTTCCGAACACATGTTTCACAAAGTGTTTAATTGCATATGGAAATCCCAGACATTATGTCGACAATTCTATGATTCATAATTTTAAACAAATTTAGCTTCTCAATGTCAATATTTGTTAATCTGGTTGAGCTCTCTCAATTTTATATTGATGTCATGATAAAAATTGATCTTATCATTCAAAGTTATGGGTTGCTTCTAATATATATGCCTCCTGGTAATGACACATATGAGATATACATTATACAAGGTATATCAATACATAAAATTAGGTTGTTTTCTACGAAAGTGATCATAACATAGCATTTGATTTGCATAACAAAAAAATGACCTTTGATTTGTCAAATCAAGAACTTGTTTTGATGAAAAGTTAACAGATACTTTTATTCCAAATCAAAAATATTTCCCATATTTGATTTATCTATCAAGGTAGATTATTGAAGGAAATCTCATAATCTACTTAAATATTTAAACAGTTTATTATTCTTTTTGAAATCTGTTTACAGACATACAATTCTATGAATAGCATTACCACAGAGAGCAGAAATTAATTTTTGAATTTCAGTTGCGGGATAAAATTTAAGTCAGCACTGTAAATGTAAATATTTATCTGGGTTACCATTTTCCAGTGGGGTTTCACTTAGTGATGCTTGCCCCACTGTGTGTTTTTTTCATTTTGTGATTTTTACGATGCCCGCACATATAAAATCTTACTAGTAAAAATAATTCACTTCAATGTATAGTGCTGGCTTTATTTATGATTTTAAAAAGAGTAAAAAGGGAGCTTTCTAAAAATGGATAAATAAGGTAAGTGACAAATGATGGCATCAAAAATTGAAGATTGACTTTTAAAAAAATGTACTACATCAAGTACATGTTTTGAAATAGTGTCTGATTTTTTGAATTTTGAAGATGAACCACATTTTTTGTGATCTCATGTGATATTCTGGTGACACATATCTATATCAAATTTAATCACCCCATCCTCTTATGCCTCTGATACTGCTACATCAAAACAATACTCAAAAACTCCTTTTTAAGTTAAAAAATATATATGATGGAAACAGATTCAGAAAAGGAATTAAAATATAGGCCACTGTATGGTACTTTGTCTGGAAAATAAGATTTGATCTACTTCATATAAAATTTCAGGAAGCAATTTTTATGAAAAGAAGATTAAAGCTAATATCTATCTCATACCTGTATTCAAGGCACAATTAACACATATCTTCAGGCACAAAACAAACTTATTTTTCCAGTTTAACAAAAATTGCCTCCTTTTATTCTACTTGAACAATAACATGTATTGGTTACTTTCCACAGGCTAAGTTATTATGACTTCAAGACCATGTCAGCGATTCTAACCGATCACATGAAATGAAATTGTTTGTAATTTTGATGAGGTATTATTTAAATTGAAGATATGTTAGTGTTACATTTACGCATCACTTTACGTTTTTTTCTTAATCACCAGTATTCAAATATCATAGCTCTTAGTTTCATAGGTAGAACTAGTACCTCGTAGTTCCTACTAGGAGCTCGTGTGGTCTAGTGGAACAGAGCAGGACTCCGAATCAGTAGGTTGTGAGTTCGAGCCCCGCTACGGCAAATGGGTTATGTTCTTGGGCAAGATATTTAATCCTAATTGCTTCGTCGACCCAAGAGTTATCATGGGTAGTTACTAGGAATATACTCAATAGGCGCCGTGATTGTAAGGCAGCTGCGTAAGTTGGTTATATTCTATTGGTAACGGAATAAATGTAAAGCGCTTTGATAAATTCTGGAAAAGCGCTATGTAAGCACCAACATTTTGTTACCGTTCCCTTGATCTCCCCTCCCACAGACCCAGTAACGAGTCCAGGCACCTTGCGAAGTGTGCTGCCTGTAGCTAACCGGATGTTGGACACTGAATGGGTGTAGGACAAGGCACTGATATCAGGGCTGTTTCATAGGTAGGGATAGACACTGTCTGGACTGATAACATAAACTATGTCGGATCAAAACACTTCATAAGTCAATTCATATTTTGTAAAGTAAATTGAGACTGTTGTATAAAAAGTGATGTCTCTATTTTAAGATTGAATTTGAATTAGGACACTGTCATGTAAAAGTAAGAAATGTCACTAAAAACAACTTGAACTTTTAAAGTAGACAAAATTATGTACAATTTTTGTCCTACTTTTCAACAAAATGAAATCAAGTTATTCAAATATATTCTTGTTGATAAGAATCCAAACCATATGCAATCAAAACATTTGATATTTTAAGTCAATATATGAAAATAATCAAATTCTCCAGAATGTTCAAGTTTTGACACATTTATATACATCTACATCTCATATATTAGACAGGAGGACCAATTCTGGTATAAACTCTCAGGATTCCTTGTCATCAAAGAAAATCAAAACTGAAATTTAAAAATGGTATACCAATTTTGAACTGTCTCTCATTTTTATGCTTATTGGAGGTAGCAAAATAAATTTACAAAGCTTATCTGCAATACAAATGTAGCCAATCATCCAAGTCTTAAAATACAAAAATTGTGAACATGTAGCCAATCATCCAAGTCTTAAAATACAAAAATTGTGAACATTGTGCAAGGTTATCTTTGCACAATTGTGTATCCTTATCCTTAATAAATTCAGTACAGTTCAGTTACCAGTTTGATGATAAAATACACAAAATGTGAACATTGTGCATGCATATCTTTGCGTAATTGTGTATCCCTACCCTTAATAAATTCAGTACAGGTTGATGCAGTGTGTATCAATAAATGACACCCTCCAGCAAACATCATATCAGTAACACAACCTAACCTTATCCCTCTGGTTATGAAAAAGGAACAGAACCAATCCTACGCACTAGTTTGGATGAAATTTAAGTACCACAACCCTCGCGCTGTAATGATAGAACTTAACCCAACAACTATTTTTAGATGAGATGGTTCTACTGGGTATTCCACTGAAGATGTTTGTTTTACTTTGTATATTCATTATGATTACTACATAGGATAGGCCATAGGATATTTGAACATAATGTATCCAAACATGATAAAAGTAGTCATATTTTGGCAGAGTTACAGGTAACTAATATGGAAACATATAAAAAAATCTCCTGGTTTTCAATTATTTTTACATATTTTAAATACATCAACATAAAACACAGTCTAAAATAGATTTGTCTTATAAAATATCATATCTTAATGGTTATAAATTATTTGATCTTTGATCACTTAATTAAAGAATATCACTTTTGAACTTTAAAATATTCAGCTGATTTTTCTTTTGTTGTAATGTGATAACTACTTGGTGTGATAATAACAGTTTTGATTCAATAAACTAAAGTTTTTCATCTCATTGCACCCACATTTAACAATTGCCCAAATCCATTTTGGTCATCTTCTTAATAACTGGGATAATAGAGCAATGACATAATAAAACATAAACCACTGTAATCCGATAACTATCTTTACAGTGTACAGAGAATTATGTGAGATTATGTTATTGCTAGCTATCTTCTGCAGATAGCATTATGAGCTTGGTCTACATTATGATGCCCAAAAGTAAGTTAATGCTCCCTTCATTATTAGCACAGATCATTAACACAGATATGCGGTCTGAGCCAAGAGTGGCTTAATGTTTCTTGCGTGTGCTGCAAGAACAAATTACTGGGGCACTTAAATATGTGACTTTCCAAGTCAAACCTGTATTACCATCAGCAAACTTAATATAGAGTGATGAACTCTATTAAGTGTCCACATATCGTAATGTTTACCAGTGTTTTATGCATTAAATCCTTTGCCACACTGCAATAAGTGCTGTGTTCACAATGTTCCAGTTCACTGCACACACTAGGTTCCTATAGCTTCATATCAATAATGTATCATGAGTGTACCATAACATTTTCGTTCTGTCCGACGAAACTATATGGTCAATCAGGAAGATGCTTATATCATTGGATAGGTTAGGACCTT